>JAJJLH010000285.1:0-27206 GCA_023806865.1 Isotricha sp. YL-2021a
AAAAAAAAAAAAAAAAAAAAAAAGAAAAAAAAAAAGAGAAAAAAAAAACAACAAATTCTTCAAAAAAAAAAATAATAATTTAATATTAAAAAGTTTATTAAAAAAAATATATGAAAAATATTTAATTTTTTATTCTATTATAAATCCTTTCATTTTTATCTAACTCATCTTTTAAATCATTAATTAACTCTTTATTATTAGTATTAATTTCTTCCTTTTCTAGAATTTCAATTTGTTTTTTTAAAGCAATAATTAAATACTCATATAATTTTTGTTCAGATAATTTCATTAAATTATTAAAAGAAGGTTTATTTTCTTCAGGTCTAAAATCATAAATTTTTCCTTGAGAATCACAAAAAATATATTTAAATCCTGGTAATTCAAAACATTTTTCAAAATTATTTTCATTAAATTTAGATTCTTTTTTCCAATCAATTAAATTAACAACTCTTAATTTTTTTTCATTTAATTTATCTGAACAATCATAATTTTCAGGTGGCCATTTTGGTAATGCATACCACCATCTTTTTAATAATTGATATACTAAAATACTTTTTGGTTTTAAAATTTTATTTGAATTTTTTTTTTCTTCTTTTTTCTTTGTTTTTTTTTTTGAAGAATTTGTTGTTTTTTTTTTCTCTTTTTTTTTTACTTTTTTTATTTTTTCTTCTTCTGAAGAAGATGATGAAGAATAAGAAGAAGAAGATTGACTTTCACTTTCATTATAATCACTATCATATTCTGAATCTTCATCTTCATCTTCATCACTTATTATTTTTTTTTCTTTTTTTATTTTTTTTATTTTTTCTTTTTCTTCTTCTCTTTTTCTTTTTTCTGATAGTAATTTTTTTTTTTCTTCTTCTTTTTTTTTTAAATTTGTATTTTGTTTATTATTAGATAATTCTTTTTTTTTATTTGATAATTCTTTATTTTCAATATTTGGTTTTTTTATATTTAATAAATTTTTCAATGCGTTTAATTTATCTATTGATGATTGCTTATTAATTTTATTTTCTGATTTTTCATTATTTTCTAATTTTATTTCGTTTTTTTCTTTTTTTTCTTCATTTTCTTTTTTTTCTTTATTATCTTTTATAATATCTGAATTTTCTTTATTATCTTTTTTATTGGATTCATTTTTAATTTCTTTTTTAACACTTTGTATTTTATTTTCTTTAATTGGTGTTTTTTCTATTATTTTATTAGGAATTTCTTCTTCATCATCATCTACTACTATCTTCTTTGACATTAATTTGTAAATATTTTAAATTAATATTTGATTATATATAATAATTAAATTATTTTATTTTTTTAGTAAAAAAAAATGTTTTTTTTAAATAAATTAATAAATAAAACAAGATTGAGAATTTTTATTAATATCATCAATATACTTAACTAAATGTTTTTTCACATCATTTGGAATTAGAATTAAATTAATATCAGTTAATAGATCTTCAATTTTCATTTCATTTAAATTTTCACATTCAATTGATTTATTTGGAGTTTTTGAATCAGATTTATAAAATTCAAATCTATTATTTTTTGCATTTATTTTAATATATTTTTTTTTTGTACTATCTTGATAATTTGTTAATAAAATGTTACAATTTTCCAATTTTAAATTTATTAAATCATCAATTATTTTTATAAAATTATTATAATTGTGAATTGTATTAAAAATAGTTAAATTTTTATAATTATCTATTAATTGTTTTTCCTCAATTAAATATTCTAAATTATTTTTATTATTTTTAGGGTTATAACTTATAATAAATGCATTTTTATTATCATTCATCAATAAATTTATATTTTTATTTTTTATAAAAACTATACAATTATGTAAATGAGTATTAAATAATTGTTCTGTATGTTTGTGTAATGGTATTATTTTTATTTGACTATTTATTTGTTCATTTATTTTTAAAACAACTTTTTTTATTTTTTCAAATTCTCTTTGATTATTATTTTTTAAAATTTGAATCTTAACTTTAATTGCATTTATATCATAAATTTTATTAAATATTATAGATAAATTTTGATTATATAAAATAATTAAATCATAATTTTGTTTTTTTGCTTCATAATATTTAAAAAACATATTATTTTTCAAATAATCATAATAAATATTTTGATATACTTTTCTTTGAACTACAATATCATTTACATTAGAATAATTAACAATTTCACCTAATTCAAAACTATATTTTGGATATTCTTTAATTTCTTCATTAAATTCTCCAATCTCAAAACAATTATCTTTATCTAAAATACCAATTTCTAAAGAAAATCCACTATTAACTGAATCAAATAATCTAACATAACCAATATATTTTATTTGTTTATATATAAGAATTCCAAAACCTTTTTGTATAATATATTTTTTTTCTATTTTATCATTAAATTCAAAACAAAGAAAAAAACCATTTATTACAATATTATTTCCTATTAAAATACCTTTTTTAATTTTATATTCTTTATTATTATTTTCATTATTTTGTAAACTATTTTTAATATAGTTATTTATCATATCTTTATTTTCTTCAATTGTTTCACCAAAAAAAAAAAATTTATAATTATTAGAAGGAAAATATTCTTCAATATTAAATTTTTGAATTTTTAATATATCTGGATTCTGAAAATAATATAAAACAAAAAAGAAACGTCCTTTAGAATTAATTTTCTGATTATCTACAGTTTTTTTCATTTTAAGAAAAGTGTATTTATTAATAGAATATACTTTATGTTGTACTAATGAATGTATTAAAGATGAATTGTTAACTAAAAATACACCACATGTTTCACAATATGTAAATGATAATAATGAAAAAGTATAATTTATTTTTTTTAAAATTGATAAATTTAATAAATTATTAAGAACATCTATTATTAAATCCTTTAAAGTTCTTTTATAATTAAGAGGATTTTCATTGATTTTAATATCAGTTTTTTTTATTATATTATTATTATTTGATTCAAAACATTTTTTACAAATTAAATTCCCATTATCTGAAAAATTTGGAATATTAATTTCATCTTCATTTAATATTTTATTACAATTCTGGCATTTTATATTTATTTCTTTTACAAAATCCTTCATTATATTATTTATTTATTTCAATTTTTATTATTTAAAAAATTAAAAAAAATATTATAATAAAAAAATCCAAAATTAAATTTAACTTATTTTATTTTAATATTATAAAATCATATTTTAAGAACCCCAAAAATAACCAAAAGCTCTTCCCATTAAACTCTTAGATTGAGTTTTAGTTTTATCTTTTAAATCAGGATATTCTAATTTTTCATAAATTAAATCATAAACAATTGGTTTAGGAGAAATTAATTCAGTATTCATTGGAAGTTGCATAATATGAGTATAATTATTAAAAGTATTTTCTTTAGTTACTTGCATAAAATCATTATATGGTAAAGTAACATATTTTTCCATTGTTGAATATTGTTCTTTTGTTAAATTTGTTTTTCCTTCATTTATTATTGAATCATATAAATAAGGATTATATTTAATTTTTTTTTCTTTTTTATTTGTATCAATTTCATTTAAATCTTTATCTTTATTATTTTTATTTTTTAATTTTGAATCATTTAAATTTTTATTTTGTTGAATTTTAGAATAAGTCATATTAATAATAAAAATACACATTTTTTCAATTGAATTAACTTTATCTTTTAATTCTTTTAATGATGTTACATTATTTAATTTATGATTTTCAAAAAATTCATTTACTTCTTTTATTTTATCAATTGTATGAAACATTAAAGTATGTGCTTCATTATATTTTTTATTTAAAATATAAAATAAACCAACATAATATATTTTACATAATGAATATATTTTCTCTTTAAAATTATGATCAATTAAATATTTCTGATCTGGATTTTCTTTTTCTAAATTAATTAATTGATTTTCATATTCAATTAAATTATCATATAATTTCATAATTTCTTGTGGTTTATATTTTAATTTTATATTATCTTTTTCAAATATATTAGTAATTGTTTCAATATTTTCAAAATCTTTTTCATATTCTTGAATAAAATGATTATTTTTTTCAATATAAGCAATTAATCTCAAATTCTCAATATAAGATAATAATGATTGATATATTTTTGCAAAATTTTCAGTTGGTTTATTCCCTTGTTCACTTTTTTCCTTTTTTGTTATTTTATTAGCTTCATCAATTTTATTAAAATAATCTTGAAATATAATAACTTTCTTATTTAAATCATTTTCTTTAAGAATTTTTTCTTTTAATTCATTCATTTTTAAAAAAGTTTTTTTTAAAGCTTCATTTTTAATAGGAATATTAATTCCATGATATTTAATTTCATATTCATCTTCATTATTAATTGGTTTTTCTTGATTTTTTTTTTTAATTTCTTCAATTTTTTCAGTAATTTCAATTTCATCAATATTATCAACATTTTTTAAAAAAGTTTCCTCATCAATAATTTCATCTTGTTCTTTAGTTAAATTATAAATACATAATCTCATAGAAGTTTTCATAGAATTAATTTTATCTTTATATTCAATACTTTCAATAGTATCTTTCAATTGGGAAATTTTATCATAAATATTAGAAGCATTTTTTAATAAAGTTAAAGCTTCATTATATTCTCTTTTAAAAATTAAATAATTTGAATTTATAAATGCAAAATATGCTTTTGCTTCAAGTTGAGTTTGCGAATCTCCTATTTTTTCACATAAATCTAAAATTTTTTTTGCATTTGTTACACTTCTCTTAAATTTTCTCATTATTTGATATCTTAATCTTTTTATATCTGTTCCTAATTCTGTTAATTCTTGTTTATGATACATTCCATAAGCCCAATTTCTTTCACATTCAAGAATTACTATTAATAATATTTTATTATCTGTTATTTTATCTGCTGTTATTTCATTTTTTTGATATTTTCTCTTTCCTTGTGTTAATTTGTATATTTTTCTTAATTTGTTTATTTTTTTCCTACAAAAATGACTATATCTTAAATAGTCGTTTACTCTTAATCCATTTTGATTTTGCATTGATGATGTTACTAAGAGAATATCACATTTTATTGAGTTTGGTTTGTAATTTGGGATTTCTTCTTCTTTTGAATCTTTTGTTTCTGTGTCTGTCATATTTAAATAATTATTATTTTTTAAAAATAAATATTTATATATTTTAATTTATTTATTTATTTAAATAATATTTATTTTTTATATTTATTTTTATTAAATGGAAAAAGATAATAATATTGAAATTTTTACTAAAACAGATAAAACAAAAGTAATAAATATAATAGAAAAAGAAAATTATAAAGATTTAGAAGAAAATGAATTATTAACTTTAGCAATAGAAAAATTACCAAAAAATTACAATTTTGAAATATACAAATCAATAAAAAAAATAAGAGAAATATCAAAAGAAAAAAATAAAAAAAAACCATTAATAGCATTACAATTCCCAGAAGGACTTTTAATATTTTCATTATTAATTTCAGATATCTTAGAAAATTTCGCAGAATGTGAAACAATAATATTAGGAGATATAACATATGGTGCTTGTTGCATTGATGATATTGGTTGTTCATTTTTAGATTGTGATTTAATTATACATTATGCACATTCTTGTTTAAAACCAAATAAAATGACTTTAATTAAAGTAATGTATATTTTCGTTGAAATTAAAATTGATATTGAACACTTAATTAAAACAATTGAATTAAATTTTCCAAAAGAACAAAATGATTTTTTATATTTATTAAGTTCATTACAATATAATTCAACTTTATTTGTTTTAAAAAGAAAATTAATTGAAAATGGATATGATAAAAATAATATTAATATACCTCAAATTAAACCAAGAGTAATAGGAGAAATTATTGGTTGTACTTCTCCAATTTTAGAAAAGAAAAAAGAAAATTGTTATATTATTTTTATTTGTGATGGGAGATTTCATATGGAAAGTTTAATGATTCAAAATCCTAATTTTAAATATTTTCAATATAATCCTTTTACTAAATATTTAACTATTGAAGAATATGATATTGAATTAATGAAAAAAATTAGATTTGAACAAATTGAAAAATTAAAAGAAAGTAAATTAATTGGTGTTATTTTTGGAACTTTAGGAAGACAAGGATCAAAAGGAATTTTAAATAGAATTAATAAATTATTAAATGAGAATAATAAAGATTTTATTAATATTTGTTTAAATGAAATTACTGAAGAAAAAATTAGTCAATTTAAACAATGTGATTGTTTTATTCAAATTGCTTGTCCTAGATTAAGTATTGATTGGAGTAATCAATTTTCTAAACCTATGTTAACTCCTTATGAAAGTTATATTGCTTTTGGAAAAATTGGGAAACCTGATGTTTATAGAATGGATAATTATGCTAATGATACTGGGGAATGGGGACATTTATTTAAAGAAAAATAATTTTTTTTTATTTTTTTTTTTTTCTATATTTTTGATATTTGTATTTATTTATAATTTTGATATAATATATTTTTTTCTATTTTATTATTTTTATATATATTTTTATGTAAAAGATATATTGTAAATATTAATTTTTGTAATTTTTTTTGATTTATTATTAAATTTGTAATTTTTACTTTAATTTTTTAATTTTCTTATTTTTAATTATTAAAATATAATTATTTTTATTTATAAAAGGGAATTTATTAATGACTTTTTTTAATTCAATTTCCAATTAATAAAAAATTAATTAATTTTAATTATTTGTAAAAAATGAATGATAAAAATACAAAAATATTAAAAACAGGAAAATTATTAAAATGTTCAAAATATTTAGGTAATTGGAAAATGAGATATGTAGTATTAACTGATAAATATCTTTTAACATATGTTGAAAATAATTTAAATTCAGAATGTACAATGGATTTAGAATTATCAGAATGTTTTGGTCCAAAATATATTACAATTGAAGATAATTTAACTTTTTGTTTTATTGCAGATGGTAAAAAATATTTATTTAAAGCAAAAGATGAAAAAGAAAGAGATGATTGGTTTAATATTTTACAAGAAAAAATGTCAAAAGATAAATAAAATAAATTATTAATAAAATTTTTTTAAGTATTTTATTAAATAATATATTATTTATAATTTAAATAATTTGAAATTTTTTAAATATTTCTTCAATTTTTTCTTCAATTGATTTACTTTCATCTAAAGCGAAAAATTTTGTTAAAATTTCTCTATTATCTTCAAATAATTTATTATATATTTCCTTTATAATAATAAAGTCATAATTTTCATAATGAATTGAATCAAAACTAATTGAATCTTCTTCTTTATCTTTTGTTTTAATAAGAAATAAATTATTAAATTTTTCAATTTCATCTTTTGTTAATTTAATTTGAGAAATTGCTAAATTAGCAGAATCAATTGATGAATCATCAATTAAAGGTGATTCAATTACAATTTTGGGTTTATTTAAATAATCAATAAATAATTCTAAATAATGATTTGATAAAGTTTGCTTAAATAATTTCAGTAAATAATTCATATATAATAAAGGATCATTTCTACTTTTTATAGTAGATAACAAATTTAAATCTTGTATAATTAACTGAACAACTTTTTTTAATTTAGAAAAATTATGATAATTTATACTTTTTCCTAAATTATTAGTATAAATCATAGGATCAATAATATTCATAAATTTTAACTGAAAAAACCTATTATTAATTTTTTCTCCAGCATTCATAATTTTATCTAATTTCTTAATAAAATTAGAATTATCCTTAATATCTAAAATAAAATTATTATCTTTTTCAATTTCTTGACTAATATACCAAAAAGGATCATTTTCATTATTTTGAATTGATGAAAGTCCTTCAGTAAAAATATTAGAATTAATAGTACCATATAAATGTAAAATTTCATTTTCCCAATCAATATCATTTAACATAATAAAAAATTTATTAAAAGCATCAACTTCCGATGTAAAATTACCTAAATAATTATTAAATAAATAAGCAACTAAAATTTCTAAAGCATAACTTGCCATTAATCCTATATTTGAACCCATTAAATTTCCTTCATAATAACACCAAGATTTTATTAATATTATAGTTCGTTTAAATAATATTGAATTATGACATTTATTTTCAAATGTTCTATCAATGTAATTTATATAAAAAATTTTTACTAATCCTGATAAATTATTTACTGAAATATCAAGTGAAAAAGAATCAAAATTACATTTTAATAATCTAATTTCAGCAAAAATTATTTTGATTTCAGTAAAAGATTGATTTTTAATTTCATAATTATAATCTTCAAATGCTTTTTTAATTATCATTATTGTATTATTTATTATTTCAAATGATGGATTTATTAATTTATGAGTATTTTTATCTTCAAATAATATAGTAATATCAATATCAGCATCTTTTAAATATGTTTTTATTGAAAATGAACCATAAATAAAAATATGAGGGATAAAATCTTTAAATTCATAACTTAATGCTTTTTCCATTATTGGTTTTATCATTGCAAATTTTAAATTTCTTATATTATCTCTTTCTGGATTAGGTCCTACTAAATCAATAATAAAATCAGTAAATATATTTTCTAATTTTACATAATCCATTGTAACAAAATAAAAAAATAAAAAATATAACAAATTGAAAAAAAAATTGAATATTAAAATAATAATAAAAAAAAACTCTTTACAAAAAATAAGGAACTAATGTCTTAACAAAAGAGCTATTAACACTTTCCTGACAAGTATCAAAAACAACAAATTCTCTTTTTAAACATTCCTTATCTTCAATTTTTAAAAAGCAAGCTTTATTCCCGCATCTATAGCAATAATTAGGACAAGACCAAATAGTGACAAGATTTTTATCTTTAAACCAAAATTTAAATCCTTCATTAACAAGTTGATGAGCTCTACAAATTAAATCAATTTTATTTAAATGATTAAACTCATTAACAACTTTATATCCAAAAACCCATCCAGCACCTCTTGAATTAATATTCCAAGTTTCAATATCATCAGGATCACTCCATAATAAATCACAGAAAGCACCATCATGAGGAATTTCACATTTTCTATTAATTAATCTAATTTGATCAACTGTTGAAATAAAAGGACTTAAACCACCATGAACACAAAAAATTTTATTTTCAATAATTGCACTTATTGGTAAATAATCAAATAAATCCATAATATATCTCCATGGATTTGAATTACCATATTTTCTTGTTATTTCTTCATAGAAACCATAAGTAAAGGAAATTTGACGTGATTCGTGATTACCTCTTAATAAAAAAATGTTATTTGGATATTTTAATTTGTAAAGAAAAAGAAGTTCTATTACTTCTACACTGTTATTACCACGATCTATGTAGTCACCTAAAAAAATGTAAGATGTTGAGGATGGGGAACCTGATAAGGTTATTAAGTTTTTTAAGTCGTAGAATTGACCATGGATGTCACCACATATTGTTATTGGGGTTTTTAAGGAAAGAA
Source organism: Isotricha sp. YL-2021a (assembly GCA_023806865.1). Classification (NCBI taxonomy): domain Eukaryota; phylum Ciliophora; class Litostomatea; order Vestibuliferida; family Isotrichidae; genus Isotricha; species Isotricha sp. YL-2021a. The sequence goes on from JAJJLH010000285.1 coordinate 9,508, forward strand.
TGTTTGATTCTGTTATTAGTAGATCTTTTAATTTTTCTATTAAGGTTTTTAAGGATCCTTCGTCTAGACATTTACATTTTTGAAGTTGATCAATGTATTTGTCTTCCATTTTTTTTTTTTTTTTTTGAATTTTTGAGGTTAGTTCATGTTTTTTTTTTTTAAATTTTTATTTTTTTTTTTTTTGAATTTTTTATAATATTTTTTTTTTATTTAATATTATATTTTTTAATTTTTATATATTTTTAATTTAAGTTTTTTAAATTTTTTATATAAATTAAAATTAAAATATTTATTTTATAATATCATATATTTTAATATAAAAAAAATGTCAAGAAGAGTACAAAAAAAAACTGTTGTTCAAGAAGAAGAAGTTAATGAATCTCCAGAAACTAATAAAGAAGAAATAATTGAAGCTTTTGAATATTTTGATAGAGATGGGAGAGGAACAATTAATAAAGATGAATTAAGAGTTATTTTAACTAAATTAGGAACTCCAATGAGTGAAGAAGAAGTTGATGAAATTTTCAAAGAAGCTGGATTAGATGATCAACCTAATGTTAATTATAGAGAATTTGTTGAATATTGGGAATCTCAATAAAAAAATTTTTATAATTTTTTGAGATTTTTATTTAAGAAAAATTTTATATTTTTTTTTTTATTTTTTTTAAATTTTTTATTTATAATACTTATACAAAAGTTATTTCAATTTATTTTTTCAATTAAAATTTATTTTTTGAGGATTAAATTATCAAAAATTATAAAAATGATTTGTAATAAAATAAATATATAAAAATTAAATTTTAATCAAATTCATTTGTTAAAATATTTTTCTTTGGTAAATGGTCAATATTTATATTTTTCCAATAAGTTCTTTTAAAATCTTCATAAGTTTGTTTAATTAACTCTCTATTTGTTTTAATATTATTATATTTATTAATAATTCTAGCAGAACATAAAATATCTCTTTTCATTCTATCAAGATTATTATTATAATTACTAAATTTTAATTTTATTTTCTTTTCTGCAATTCTTTTATATATATTATCTTTTTTCCTATTGTTTAATATTATTTTACATAATTGATTATCTTTTTCTAATTGTCTATCACTAAAATTAGAGTAATTTTTAACTAAAATTGGATTAAAACTTTCTTTAGTTTTAATATATTTAATAAGTGAATATTGATTACTTTGAATTTTTAAATTTTTAACTTTATCAATTATTTTTGGTATATCATAAGGTACAGTTAATTGATTTCTAAATTGAAAATTATTAACATTATAATTTTTTTCTTTGTCATCATTTTCTTTTTTCATTTGATTTAACATATCATTATATACATTTTTATTCATTAAATCATATAAAGAAATACTTTTAATTTGATTAGTTGTTTTAATTCTATGATAAGTTTTTTCTTTTATATTTTTTAAAGGTTTATTATATAATTCTTTTATATTAACTAAATCACTTTCTTTTAGTTTTTTTATATTGATATTTAATATATTTTTCCTTTCTGTATTTAAACTATTTAATTTCCTTTTTTTTTTATTTTCTTTATTATTATTACTTTTAAGTCTTTCATTATATGAATTAATTAAATTTTCTTTTTTTTGCTTTTTAAAAAAATTTAATTTTGTTGATGCCGCAGAAGGAGAAGTTGATAATGAGATTATTTCAGCTTTTCCATTTGGAGTAATTAATATTCTCATTTTTAAATTTAATTAAAAAAATAGATTTTTTTTTTGACTGAATAATATTTTAATAATTTATTTTTTATATTATTTATATATTAACAACTTATAAAATTTATTTATAATCAATTTTTTAATAAAATACATCATAATTTATTAATAACACATTTATTTCAAATAAAAATTATTAATTACATTTTTAATTTGAGAAACTTTAATTGGTTTAACTAAAAAATCTTTTACAATTGAACATTTTTTTTTTAAATTATTAACATTTTCTTTTTGATCAAAACTTGCACTTATAAATATAATATTTATATCTTTTTCATTTATTTTATTTTCATTACACATTTCTTGTATTTTTTCTACAGTTTGTAAACCATTCATTATTGGCATTACAATATCCATTAAAATTAATTTATAATTACATTTATTATTTTTTGTTATTTGATCTTCTATTAATTTAATACAATTTTTTCCATCTTGACAAGTGTCACACTTTATTTTTAATTTATTTAAAATATTTGATAATGAATTTAAATTAAATTGTTCATCGTCAACTATTAATACATCATTTATTAAAATATTATTTTTATTATTTTTATCATTAATATTATTATTAATTTGATTCTCTTCTTTATATAAATTTTCAAGATTTATTTTTAAATTTCCTGAACTTTTATTTTTTTCTTTTAATGTACATTTTAATGTAAATTGTCTTGAACTTATTGTATCTTTTTGACTTAATGTCATATTTGTTGATAAAGTTTTTTTTTCATTTGATTTAATTTCATTATCTTCTCTTTCACTTACATCACTACTGCTAATATAATTTTCTTCTGTTATTATTTCTTGATTATTATTATTATTTTCTATTTTTTCAAAATTACTATCTGGTTCTATATAAGTTTTACTTTTTCCTAGTTCAATTTTATATTTTTTTTTATAAATTTGTGTATTGTTAAAAGATGATTTTTTAATAATTTTATTTGAATTTAGTTTTTCATTTTTTGATGATTTTTTTAAATTATTTTTGAAATTATTTTTATTTAAACAATTAATGTTATCAATTACATCTTCATCTTCTTCTTCATTTTCAAAAGTACAAAATGAATTAAATATATAATCTTCTTCATAAGGAATATATAAAAGAATATCTTTTTTTTTTGATAATTCAATTTTAATATTTAAAAAATTTGCTAATTTACTTATAATTTCAATATTAATATTTTCAGTTTGAATATTATTTTTTAAAAACTCAATTGATGTATTATCATTTGTACTATAACTTCTTTTTAAATTTTCTGAATTTTTATTTTTTGAAAAAATTAAATTTATAAAATAATTTTTATTTAAAAAAACTTCTTTTGATTCAATATAAAAAACTCCTCCTATTTTTATATGATAATAGAAATATATGTATATATTTTTTAATAAATTTTTAAAATAATAATAATCTAAATTTACACATTTTTTAGATAAATTATTTAAATTTGATATAAATTTAATTCTCTTATATTCAAATAATTGAGAGTATTTTCCTGAGATTTTTTTCATTAATAAATCTAAATTTATTGTTGTATTTGTTTTTAAATTTTCTTTATTTAATGATGATATTTGAAAAAATAAAATAAAAGTTTTCAAAAACATTTTTAATAAAAAAACAAGAAATTCGATTCTTTTTTTCACTTCAGTCATTTTATTATTTATAATTTGACTTATTGAAATAAGTAAACTATTTAATGGATTATTTATTTCATGATATAAAGTACATAAATATTGTTCTCCTATATTTGAAATATAATTTTTTTGTATTTTTTGTCTTTCTTCATCATAATCATCTATTACAATATATATTTTTGAATTTTTATATTTTAATTTTACATATATTATATTATTATTTAAAATAAATTTTTTATTTCCTGAAACTTTTTTATTAAAAATAAATTCATATAAAGTAATTCCATTAATATTATTCCCAATAGTAAATTCTTTAAATTTATTAGCATTAATACAAAAATTATTAAAATCATAATCTTTATTAATAAATAATAATTTTTTTGCCAAAGAATTTGAATAAGAAATTTTATAATCATTATTTAATTTACTTTCACTATTTTCTAAAATTAACACTCCAATTGGAAGTAAATTAATAACATCACATAAACTTTCCGAACTAGTGAATAAAGGATTATTATATGAAGAAAAAAAACTCATTTTTATCTAATTTTTATTAATGAATAAAAAATTAAAAAAAAAAATTTTAAAAAAAAAAAAACAATATTTTATTTAATAATTTGATCCCATATTTCTTTGTTGAGGAATTAAAGGATTATAAGGCATATTAGAACTTTGATAATAATTATTTCTTCCAGAAACTAAAAAAAAAATTATAAAAAATAATATTTACAAGGATCAGGAGGAACGTCTTCTCTAATATTATTATTTTCTTTATTATAAGCTGTTAAAGGTTTATTTTTAATTTGATCATCTAAAGTTTCTTTATATTGTCTCATTTTTTCTTCTTTAACTTGTTGTTCTGCAAATTTAATTTTTTCCTCATCTGTCATTTCTTTAAAAGGTTTTTTTATTTGATTTGATGACATATTATTTGTTATATATGAATAATTACCTAAATTTTTTGTTTTATTTATTAAAAATTCTCTTCTATCTTCTTCTCTTTGATCTAATTTTGGATTAAAATTATTATTATTTATATTATTATTTATATTATTATTATTGTAATTTTGATTATTTAAATTTTGATTTTGTTGATATGGAATATTTATTTTTTGATTTTGAGAATATTGTAAATTAATATTTTCTGGTATTCTTTGTTGAAAATTATTTTGAGTCATATGGAAATTACTTTTTGTATTTTGAATTGTATTTGGTGTTGGGATTTTATATTCTGTTTTATTTTTTCTTTCTTCTTCTTCTTTTGCTTTTTCTAATCTTCTTTGATTTAAATATTCTTGTAATTCTAATTTTTCTTCTCTTGATTCTTTTTCTTTAAGATAATCTTTATATCTTAAATAAGCTTCTGGAGGATATTGTTGAGGGATATTTTGATTAATTGTATTATTTCTTATTGAATTTTGTTCTGTCATTGGTCTTTGATTTGGAGTTTGTTGTCTCATATTATTATAATTATTCATATTTTGTCCTGTTTGAATATTTTGTTGTCTTAAATTTTGTTGTGGAGTTTTTGGATAATATTGATTTTGATTTATATTATTAATATTATTATTATTATATGGTGTATTTGGAATTTGATTTATGTTATTATTATTATATGGAGTTTTTGGAATTTGATTTATAATATTATTATTATTATTATTATATGGAGTATTTGAAATTTGGTTTTGATTTATATTATTATTATTATTATATGGTGTATTTGGAATTTGATTTATATTATTATTATTAATATTATATGGTGTATTTGGAATTTGGTTTTGATTTATATTATTATTATTATATGGAGTTCTTGGAATTTGATTTATATTATTATTATATTGAGTATTTGGTATTTGTTGTTGTTGATAAAAAGTTTGAGGTTGTATTTGTTGAGGATTATAATTTGGTTGTTGTATTTCTCTTTGAGAATTATATTCTTGAGGAATATAATTTTGTTGATTTATATTTTGTCTTTGAATATTATAATCATCAGGATTAAAATTCTGTTGTTGAATATCTTTTTGATAAATATAATTTTGACTATTTGGATTTCTAATTTGATTATAATAATCATCAATACTATATTGTTGTCTACTATCAATATTTTGATTACTAAATTGATTATCAATTTGTTGTTGATTTAAATTAAATTGTGATTGCATAACATTATTATTATTTTGTTTATTATAATCATTTTGTTCATTTTGATAAAAATTATTATTATCATTATTATTAATAACAGGATATAATTTATTATCATAACTAACATTAATATTCCTTTGATTAAAATCTTGTTTATTTAAATCATTTTTTTTATAAGGTTCAAAATTAATAATATTATAATCTTTTTTAAAATTTCTATTAGCAATTTCATTTATTTGATTATTAGCATATTTATCAGGAATTTTCCAAGGTAAAACTTTATATCCTGCTCTAGCATATGAATTATCATTTGCAATATTTGTACATAAATTATCATTTAATGTATCAATACTTTTACGTTGAATATGATAATCTTTATCTTCAGTTATTTTAATTGGAGTTTTTATTCTGTCATTATAATTATTTTGTTTCATTTGTTCTTTCATTTTCATATAATTATTATAGTCTTCTCTTTGTTTTTGCATAAATATTAATTTTTTTTGTTGTCTTTCTTTTTCTTCTTCTTCTAATTGCTGGGATAATTTATCTTTTATGTAAAATGGATCATTTTTCATTTTTTTTTTTTTTAATAATATTTTTAAATGAAATTTTAAAATTTTAATTTTATTTATTTATGGAGTAATTTTTAAAATTTACTTAAATGAAATATTAAATTTTTTTTTGGTATTTAATATTTATTTTTTTATTTGAAATTAGATGAAATCTTCTTTTTTTAAATTAGGGATTATTTCTTTTTTAATATCAATTTTTCCTTCAATAACAATTACTTTACCAAAAATTGAATGTTGAATAATTTTAATCCAATTAGGGAAAATATTATATAATTTTTCAAAAATATCTTTTAATTCTTTTTCATTAAACGAATTTTTTATAATATTAGAATTAAGAAGTTTAGAAATTAATTCATTTATATTCCAAGATTCTTTCTTTGAAATTTTACACAATGTATGAATTTCAATAATTAAATTTGAAATATTATTAATAATATCATTTTGATAATGTGTTAAAGAAGAATAATTTAATATTTCATTACTAATTTTAATAGCTTCTTCTTTTTTTTTTAATTTATTTAAAAATTCATTAGAAACATATTTTGATAAAATAGTATTTTTTTCTTCAGTTTTAAAATCATTTTTTTCATTAATAACATTATCAATTAAATAACTTCTAATATCATTATTTGCAATTAAATTTTCATAAGGATTAATTTGATTATTTGGTTTTGATATAATATCAAATTTAGGAATATCATTTATATTTTGTAAATCAAATCCATGATGCCAAGTTTGAGTCAAATAAGGATCAAAATTTTTAACATTAATTTTTTCTAAATATTTTTTATGTTCTTCATTTACAATATTTAATAAAGTATTTTTAAAAAATTTTCTTCTTTCTTCTAAAATATTATTTGGAATTGGATTATATTGAGGAATAAAATTATTTTGTAATTCATTAAAATTAAATTCAGATAAATTATCATTTTTTTCTTGAGATAAATTTTTAATATTATTATCAAAATTTTTAGGAATATCAATTAATAATTCATAATCGTTAATTTCAGAATTTTTAATCCATTTAATAATATATAAATGAGGTCCAATAAATAAAATTTGTTTAAAAATATCTAAATTAAATCTATTTTTAAGACTTGATTCAATTGATTCAGAAATTCTTTTTATATTAATTGTTCTACTTGATTTAATAGATTTAAAATTATTAATTGTTAATTCTAAATTATCAAAAGCTCTTAATAAAAATTTATATTTTGTTGGAAGGGGTAATTCTCTTTTTTCTTTAATTAAATCTTCATATTTACATCTTAATGAAGAAAATGAACTTAAACTTCTTTTTATTTCTTTTGAATTTGATATTCTTTCAAATCTATTTAATCTTTCTTTTCTTATTTCATTTATACATTCTAATGTTTTTTTTGATAAGAAAATATTTTTAATATTTGTTAAATTTGATTTTTCAATATTTGAAATTTCTTTTTCTTTTGTTTTATTAATTATTTCTAAAGTTTTTTTTGATAATTCTAAAGAAGGTTTATTTTCATTTTTATTTTGAATTGTATTATTTACAATTTTCTTATTCATAATTAAATTTATTATTGATTGTGTATTTGATGATAATTTAAGAGGAGATTTTTGTATTTCATTTATATTTGTGTTAATTTTATTCCCGCGTTCTCTTTTTTTTTGTAATATTTCATTATCATTTGAATTAAATGAAGTTTTTTTTATTTTTGATATTTTTATTTTTTTTTCTTCTTTAGATATATTATTTTTTTTGAATTGTGTTTTTGATAATGACTTATTTATTGATGGATGATTTTTTATTTCTTTGAATTGATAAGTTATTTGTTGATTGTACATAGATTTATTTAAATAATATTTATTTGAAATTTTAAATTTTAGTTTAAAAGACAAAATATAAAATTAATAATAAAATATGATATAATAAGAATTTTTAATTGATAAATTTTGTTATTTATGAATGATAAAATGGAAAACATAACAAATGTATCAATTAAAGATTTTAAAAAATTTAAATTAATATCACCAAAAGGAAAAATAATAAATTCAACAATTCATAATGCATATAATAAAAAAGCATTATCATCAATACCAAATGGAGTAGAAGTTTTCTTATTTGATACAAATAAAGAAAAAGATGAATTATTATTTAATAAAATAAATAATTTAATAAACAAACACAAAAAATTAAAAAATTTAACATCTGAAAAAACAAGAACAAAAAGTTCAATAAACTTATCAAATTACCAAAAAGAAAATTTATTTAAAACAAAATCTCAAATAACACAAAATGATAAAAATCAATTAAACAAAACAAAATCATATAATTATTTATTTAAAAATAACGAAGAAAGATTTTCAGAAATGAATAAAAAAGAATTTATTGATAAATATTTACCAGGGCCAGGACAATATGAAATAAATAATAAATTAAATAATAATTCAAATATAAGATACAATAGTTTATTTATTCCTTCAAATACAACAAAAGAAAGAAATACTTTAATTAATAATGGAATTCCTGGACCTGGAACTTATGATATTTTAAATTATGAAGAAAAAAAAAATTGTATTGTTAAAATGGATTCTAAATTAAAAAGATTTAAAGATTTTAAAAAAGAAATTGTTGGTCCTGGTTCTTATTTTCCTAATAATTTAATTAAATATAATGATTTTAATTGGTCAAAAAAAATTCCTTCTTCTTTTTTTAAAAATAATATTTCTTTTTGTTCTGATAATGTTAAAAAAGAAAATTTATTAAGAAAATATATTAATATTCATAAACAAGAAATTATTTCCCCTGGTCCTGGAGAATATAATTTAAAAAGTAATTTTAATTATAAATGTTTAAGTGATAGAATTGTAAAGAGAAAAAATAATTATTTAATTTCTGATAAAATTAGAGAAGAATATCATAATAGTTTATTAATTGAAGAAATAATAATGAAAAATAAAATAAATGAATATAATAATAATAACAGAAAAAAAATAAAATATGAAAATTCTTCTAAAAATATTAGAAGTCCTTTTTTATCAAAAGTTGAAAGATTAGTTATTTATCCAAAAAAACATGTTCCTGGTCCTTGTTATTATGGAAATGAAAAAATAAATAAAATATAATATGGTTTATATTTTATTTTGTAATTCTTTTTTCTTCAAAAAAAATTATTATATATATACATAAGTAAATATACATTATTAATATAATTTGTTTTTTACAATTTTGAATTTTTTTTTCATTCGAAATTAAATAATTTTTTTTGAGTTATTTTTTGTATTTGAGGATATATATTTAAATTTATTTTATTTTTAAATATTTTTTTTGATTTATTTAATCTGATTTGATAATCTGATATACCAGTATAAATGAAAGATTTTTTAAAATTATTATATTTTTTTAATGGTGAAAATTTTAAAAAATCATCAATAGATTTTTTATTTTCAAAATAGTTATAGAATAATGGTTTATTTTGATTAATTTTACTAATATTAATTGATGATAAGTTTTGAATAAATTTATTTTTATTATTATTTGAATTATTATATTTATAATAATAATTTTTAATATTTCTAAATTTTACATTTTCATTCTTTTTAGATATTACATTATTATTATATTTTAATTTATTTTTTATTATAGAATCATATAAATTTTTCATACTTCCATTTTTTAATATTTTACTATATATTAATCCTTTTTGAAAATACATGAATCTATTTTCGGATAATAAAAAAGTTTTTGCAGCTTTATCAATACTATCATTACTTATTCTCCCATTTAATTCTCTAAACATTTCATCTAATTTTGACATTGAATTTGATTTATTAGATTTTTTGAATTTATTACTTTGAGTGATTATTGAAAATCTTTCCATAAAAAAATAATAAAAAAAAAAACATCAATTTTCAATAATAAACTATTACAAAAGTTATATTAAAATTACAATAAATTAAATAAAAAAAATGAATATATTATATATAATATATAATTTATTGATATTATGTCAAAACACAAACTGCAATATAGAAAATTAAATATTCCTAAAATAGAATGGGAAAATGAAGAAAATGAAATACCAAAAATATCAAATGAAATAGAAAATGAATTAAAAACTGCATTAGATTTAATAACAGAAGGTAAAAAAATAAATCCACATATAATACAAGATGGTCTTCGTTCAATTAATTTTCATAAAGATAATCCTGAAATATATAAAGTAATAGAAGAATTATGTTTAAATTATGATATTTCAGAAAAAGAAATGACATCAGATGAAATTATTTTATATATAAATGAACATTTAGGTGATAATAAAAGTAGAAAAGGAATTAATGTTATTTTTGATAATTTAAAAGATGAAAAAATAAATGAAATTACTCCTCAAAGTTTACATAAAGTAATTGAAGAAATTGGTGATGAAATGAGTGTTGAGGATGTTCAATATATTTTACAAACTAATGCTGAACCATCTAATGATATTAATATTAATAATGAAGAATGCTATTATATTATGACTAAAAAACCTTCTGATGTTATTAAAATTACTTCTATTACTAAAAATATTTAAGTGTTGATTTTTTTATTATTTATATTCTTTATTTAAAAATCTCCTTTAATTTATTTATAAAATTTTTAAAAAAAAATTTATAATAATTAATAATAAAAAAAATATGAATTATCTGAATTATCAAAAATTAATATCTTTCTATAGATAATCAAAATAAGAGATTATCATGAAAAAATAATAAATTATATTGATGAATTATATTAAAAAAAAGATTTTAATAATTGAAGAAAGAAAAACAATATTATAAATAATTTAAAAATTATGATATTCAAAAAAAAGGAATTGTCTAACTTTCAATATACAAAAATAAAATGAATGAAAGAGATAAAAATTTTTAAATTTTTTTACATATATAAAATTATTATTTGATAATTAATAAAAAGATTTATGTAATAATATATTATATTTTAATAAATAATTATGAAATAGAAAAATTTTTATGCAATGAATAAAAAATTATTTATTTAAAAATGAAAATGATTTTAACAATTTTATCATGAGAAAAAAAATAAAAAAATTTCAATTAATTCACTGAAAAATTATATTTAATGAAAATTTTTTATATGAATTGAATTGTATTAGATTTAACTGGTTTATATATTGTTGATTAGAATGAGAAAAATATTAGGTTTAGAGTTTACGAATTATTCATTTCTGTTTGAGGGGTTTTATTTTGATTTTTTAAATCATTTTATTTGTTTCTAATAAAAATGTAAATTTATTATATTTTGATATTTTTTTTATTTTCTTTTTTTTTATTTAAAATTTATTTTTTCTATTAATATTGTAATTAGATAAAAAATCATATATTGAATATAGACTCAAAATATAAATTAAAAATATAAAACCAATATAATAATACTTCACAAATAAAAGTATAAAAAATAACAATTAAACAAAAAAAAAAAAATCAATAAAAAAATGGGTTCAATATGTAATAAAAGTCCAAATGTAATAGAAGCAGAAAAACCAAAAGACCCAGACAATATGATCCCCTCTGCCTATCATTATGATTTACGAAAAACCTATCAATTTATAAAAATTTTAAACCATGGAGCTTTTGGCCAAGTAAAACTATTTACAGACAAAACATTTAAAGAAGCAAAATTTGCAATAAAAACAATAACAAAAGACATAATATCAAACGAGAAAAAATTCAATCACATAAGAATGGAAATTGAAATTTTATCACAATTAGATCATCCAAACATAGTAAATTACTATTCAACAATAGAAACTCCAAATAATTTTAATATAATAATGGAATATTTAGGAGGAAAATCATTTTTAAAATTAATAACAGAAGAAAGGCATAAATTTTCTTTAGAAAATTTTCGTTTAATTTTATATCAAGTTCTCTCAGCATTATGTTACCTTCATGGTAAAGATATTATTCATAGAGATATTAAACCAGAAAATATTTTATGTTCCCTTGAAGAGAATTATGAAGTAAAATTAATTGATTTTGGTTTAAGTTCATATTTCAGAAATAAATATGATGAATCATCAGCAGGAAGTCCTGATTATATGGCTCCTGAAGCTTTTAATGGGAAATTAACACCTAAAAATGATATTTGGTCTATTGGGATTATTTATTATATTTATTGCTTTGGGAAATTTCCTTTTAATTGTAATAATGAAGATGAATTATGTTATAATTTACAAAATAATGATATTGATTTTGAAAATGGAAGATTAAATGATATTAAAGATGAAGATATTATACTTCTTAAAAAAATGCTTGATAAAGATTATGAAAATAGAATTAATGCTAATACTGCTATTCGAGATAAAGTTTTTGATATTGTTAATAAACATTTTTTTAATAATGAAACTATTGATAAATACCTTGATGAATTTTTTAGTGAAAATACATTAAAATTAATAACGAAATATGTTGAATCAAATATTATAAAAAAAACTTTTATTTATATGTTTATTTGGTTAAGTCCTTTTCATAAGAGACATTATTATAAAAGAATGTTTCTTGCTGTTGATAATTATTTTAATTATTCTGGTTATTTAAAATCTAGAGAAGTTTTCGAAGAATTTAAAGGAAGAGATTTAATTGATGAAGAAGGAGGAAAAATTTTTAGTTTTATTGATTCCAATCGATCAAATAAAGCTAAACATTTATTTAAAATTGAAGAAAGTTCAATTGAAGAAGAAAGTGATGATAATAAAAAGAAAAGTTTATCGAGAAGTGCTTCTAGTAAAAGTTTAAAATATAAAGATTGGGGAATAATAACACATTCAATTTTTCTTTCTTTTTTTTATATTGAAGATATTAAAGAATTAAAAAATGATGAAAGTAAAATTAAATATTTATTTAGATTCTTTTGTGATAGACCATTATGTGATAATCCTAAAAAAGAAATTGTTGATATTAATGGAAATGTTATTAGTACTAATTATAATGATGAAAATGATAATCCTGAAACTATGACTAAAACTACTTTTATGAGGTTTTGTTATAAACAAAATTTACCTTTTAAAGATGCTGAAGATGATATTAATAAATTTTTTGCTGAACATCCTAATCCTATTAATTTTAAAGAATTTAAAAATTTGATGCTTAGTGATAATGATGATAATTGTAAACATTATAATGATAGTAATGAAAATATTCTTGGAAATGGTAATGAAGTTATATATGAAATTGTAGATCAAATTTAATAAGTTTTGATTTTTATTAAGTTGTAGAAAAGTATAAAAAATGAAAAAATAAGAAAAATTTTGTAAATGAAATTAAAATTTTTTCATAAAGATTTATATAAAAAAAATATGAGAATAATAAATTTTAAATATTAATAATATAAATTTAATATATGAATATAATTATTGGTAATATATGTTTTATTTTATTTTATTTCATTTTTTTATTATTCTTCAAATTAATCCATAAATATAAATTCTACAATCATAAAATAATAATGAATTAATTTTTTATAAATTTAAAATCAATTTCAAAAATAATTCAAAAATTCAAAAAAAAAAAATTATTTAAAAAAATGGGATTAATAACCTTTCCATTCTCAATAATAAAATTCTTTCTTTTTTTCCCATATTTCCATCCAAAACTATTTATTTCCCATATAATATTTAATTTCCTTCTCTCAATATACATATACCTAAAAATGAAACCATTTTATGATCCATCAAAATCCGAAATCCATAATCAATATCCAGAATTTAAAAGACTAGACAAACTAAGTTACCTAAGATTATTATTTGGTTTAATATTCCTAGTCTGGCCTCGTGCAATAATATTCGTTTTATCAATGACAATAATGTCAATAGTAGTAAATATAGGAAAAGATATTCTAGATCCAAAATATAAAAAAATAAAAGATTTCTTTTATCAAAAAGGAAGTAAAGTAGTTCTTTTCTCATTAGGATGTATAATAATAGAAGAAATAAGAAATGAGAAAAAATCTGAAGAAATATTAAAAAAATATTTAGGTCCAAATTATGAAATAAGTTACATAAAAAAATTTTCTTGTGTAGTATCAAACCATGTTTCCTGGGTAGAATCCTTTTATTACAATTATAAATATGCAATAGGATATATAGGTAAAAAATCAGCATCAAAAGTTCCAGGAATAAGTCACATAGGAAAATATAATCAAACAATATATTGTGATAGAACAGATCCTGATGATAGGAAAAAAACAGCAGAAAAAATAGCAGAGAGACAAAAAGGAATATTAAATGGGACAATATTAACACAATTAGCAATTTATCCTGAAGGAACTCAATCAAATGGTACTCATATAATAAAATTTAAAAGAGGTGCTTTTATGACTTTATTACCTATTAAATGTATTGTTGAATTAATTGATCAAAGTGATAGTTGTATTTTAGCTTGTGGGATTGTACCTATGCATTTTCATATTATTTATTCTTGTTGTTTTTTATGGCATTTTGATACTTTTTTAGAATTACCTGTTATTGAACCTACAGAATTTATGTTTGAGAATTATAAAAGTTTAGGTACTGAGAAATGGATGATTTATATGGAAGTTACTAAAAAAATTATGAGTGAATGCTCGGGATTAGGAGTTAGTGAAATGTCATTTGAGGAGAAATTGGAATATATTAGTAAAGTTACTGGAAAGAAAATTAAGAATACTTAGATTTTTTTTTTTTAAGAAAGTATTATATGTTAAGAAATTATAAGGGTTTTTATATTTATGTTTTTTTTTTTTTTTTTTTTTTTAGGTTTTTTAAATTATATATTGTTATTTAGTTTATGTTTTATTAAGTTTTTTGGGACTTCTATTATATTTTTGTAATTTGTATTTTTTCTTTGTGAGTGATTTATATCATTATGATTGAAATAATTGATATTATTATTAATATTATTAATATTAATATCAATATTTTCTTCTTTTTTATTATTTTTTTTTTGACTTTTATTATTATCATCCATAATATGAAATCTTTCAATTTTTTTAAAATTTTCCAAATCATTTTCATATTCACTCCTTCTTTTATTTTTCTCAGCCTTAATATCAAAAATATAATCCATATTAGCAGCTAAATTTAAATATCTAACATGAGTAAAAACACACTGTGCAAAAGACGACACAATCCCACTTTTAACATTATAACCTTCTTCTAAAATACTAACTAATTTCCTTTTAGAATAATTATCAGAAACAAATTGTAATTGTTCAGTTAAAAAAGCATAATCATATTCTTGTAAAAACATTTGATTACCATTATCTTCTAATTCATGACCATCGAAACCAGAACATAAAATAATTAAATCAGGTTTAAATTTACATAATCTAGGAAGAACTTTCTTTCTAATAACATTTCTAAATTCATAAGAAAAAACTTTTTTAGAATTAATAGGAATATTTAATATTCCAGCAGGATAAATATCATCAAATTCTTGAGTATTATTTAAATTATTACCAAAAGAATTATTTTCATTATTTTGAATATGTGTAGAAATATACAAAATATTTTTAGCATCATCAAAATTTAACCAATTAATATTTTTATCTTTTCTAATATTAATTTTACCAACTTTATCATAATCCATATCTTTAGAAAAAACTTTAGTATGTAACATTTGAATAATTTCTTCACTTCCTTTCCCTGGGAAAGCATTATAATCAAAAATAGCAATTTTTGATATACCATCATTTCTATATTTATATCTTGCATAAGCAGCACCAATACAAGCATTATTAATTATACAATTATTAGTTTTATTATCATTTTTTTCAACTGAACCAAAATAACCTGCATTATGACCTGGAGGTCTTATTACTACAAAAGCATTTGTAAATTTACCTGAAATTACATAGTCAATTGCATCGAATATTGTTCCTATTTGAGATGTCAATATGTTAAATGTGTTTTTTGAAATAAATGTGTCTGAGTTTAATTTTTCTATTATGTTTTCATTTTCGTATTGTTTTAATTCATTGTTATTTGTTATATTATTATTTATATTATTATTATTTTTTAGTGATTTTTTTTTAGAAATGTCATCACATTTTATTTTTATTGATTGTAAATATGTTATATCATGACATTTTAATATATCATTTATACATCCTTCTCTTTTACTTTCTATAAGAATAAATCTTGAAGAATCAAATATATTATTATTTAATATTCCTTCTTCTTTATCATTAATTAAAACTGAAAATCTATCTGGAATATCTTTTAATTGTATTTTCTTTTTATTAATCTTATTTAAATCATCAAAATTTAAATGAGATAAGCAATTCTTATTATAAACAATACAAGTTTTCCTAACATTGAATTTAAAATCAAATTTAAATTGTCCTTTATTTTTATTACTTCTCAAATGATATTTTTCCCAATTATTATATGCAATTGAAACATTATAATAAATAGAATTTAAACCATAAGTTCCATCTTCTGTATCATTGTCATTTATATTTGAATATCTTTTCATAATTGATTCCATATCTTTTTTTATTTCATTATCAAAACCTGAACTATTTAAAACTATAAATCCCATTATATCATAAGCATGATGAATTGCACATTTTTCAAAAAAAACTTCTTCTCTTTTATAATATAATCCTTTATTTAATTTTGATTCTTCTCTTATTTTCAAATATAATTCTTGTAAATTTTGAAAATTTAGACAAATTTGATTAAATGAATCTTTACTATTATATTTATATAAATAATTAATAACATAATCACCATTATTATCAATTTTAAATAATTCCTCAATTAAAATATCAGTTCCTTTTAAAGCTTCACTAAAATCAAATTGAAAAATTATATGAAGATAAGTTCTTCCTAATCTATCAATATAATTTTTTTGTTCAGGATAATTTTCAATAATGAAATGAAACATATCAGAACATCTTTTTTGTTCTTTTTTAAAAATACATTTTATTAAAGATAAATGAATAATATACATTCCTTCAACAATTACATTTGTATTTGCATTAAATTCAATTAATTTTTTAAATACTAAAATATCTGAGTTTAATACACAATATTGGAGCGGGGTTAATCCTTCTTTTGATACTTTATTTATAAAAGGGGGATTTTGTTTTAAAATTTCTTCTATTTTAATAATATTACCTTCTTTAATTTGGATTATTAATTCATTATATGAAATTTCTAATTGTTTAAATGATATTATTTCATTTTTTGGATTTTGTGATTTTTCATTGAGATTTATATTAGATGCATTATCTAATGAAAATGAATTTTTGATATTATTTTCTTCTGTTTCATATTTTTTTACTATGGTATTTTTTTCAGGCAAAGATGGATTTATTATTTTAGATTGATATGTTAAATTGTTTTTGTTTAAATTATGGTCATTTTTATCTTTTTCTTTTTCTATTTTATTATTAGTTAAGCTCTCCATTAATTAATTCTTTAAATTTATTCTAAAAAGAATTAAAAAATTTTTTTTTAAATTATTAAATAAAACAAGGACAAAAATTTTTTAATTTTTTTATTAATAAATAAAATATATATTAAATATAGTCTTTATTTTAATATTTATTAAAACTAATATCAATTCAGTTATATGGGGATTGGGGATT
>JAJJLH010000286.1:0-27173 GCA_023806865.1 Isotricha sp. YL-2021a
CCCCAATCCCCAATCCCCAATCCCCAATCCCCATATGAATTTGTTCTATTATCAAATAAAAAAAATTTATTTATTTGTCATTTATAAAAAGAATTATATATATTTTTTCATTATAATTTATTTAATTTACTTTTAAACTATTTTTTTAAATTTTTCTTTTTAATTTTTTTTAACTTTTCCATGAATATGAAAAAAAGAAAATTAATAAATTTTAAATATAGAATGATTATTAGTTTTTGAATGAATAAATTTACTTCACTTATTAATAAATTCTCTTAAAAACAATTTTTAATTTATGATTTCTCTATATATGTAAAATATTTTAATCAACTGCATTTTTTTAATTAAAATAAATGGAAAAATTAGTATTTTCTAAAAAAATATTTAGAAATGAATTTTATGAAGAATATTAAATATTAATATTTATTTATTATATTATTTCTTTAATTTATATTTTTTAAACTTCAAATAATTTTCAATTTTTTAAAAGTGATTTTTTTTACTTTATTTAAATTAATATAATATATATGGGAATTTGTTTTTCAGAAAATGATGAAAAAGAAATTCAAAACAGATATGATAATGGGAAAATTACTAAGGTATATAAATTAGATAATTTAAATTTAAAAACATTAAATCAACTTAATAAATATCAAATTATTGGTAAAATTAATGTATTCTCTGCAAAAAATAATTCATTAAAAGAATTAAATCAACAATTTTTTGATAAAATTATTGAAATTAAAAAAATAAATTTATCATTTAATGACTTTAAAGAATTTCCAAATCTACCTCTAAATTTAACTTCTTCAATAAAGATTTTAGATTTATCAAATAATAAAATTGAAGAAATCCCAATTTTACTTTCAAAATTTATAAAAATAAAAGAATTAAATTTAAGCTCAAATAATATAAATTCAATCCCAAAAGAATTAACAAATTTAAAAGAGTTAGAAACACTTAATTTATCATATAATAATATAGATTCATTCTCAATTTATCTTATTTCTTTGGAAAAATTATCATTTTTAAACATTTCAAACAATAAAATTTCCTTCATTCCAGAACAAAATTGGAATAAATCAAAAATAATTCAATTAGATTTAAGTTACAATAAAATATCAACAATTCCTGATAAAATTTTTGAAGAATCAAAAATTACAATTTTAAAATTAACAGGAAATAATTTAACAATATCAGATATAAAAGATTCAAATAATTTTGATAAATATTTAGAAAGAAGGAAAATGTTGAAAGATCAAGGTTTTAAATATGATTTAAATATGAGTTTTTCATTATGTGGTTTAGATTAATAATTAAAAGTATTTATTTTTATTATATTTTATATAGATTAAATTTATTAATAAATAAATTAATATAGAAATTAAATTAAAAAATTAATTTTTTCAATTTATAATTAAATAATTAATTATTATTATTATTAATAGATTGATAATATATAAGAATTAATTTTTTATGAATAAATTTAAGTTTTTTTTCTGGTTTTTTATTTTATATTTTATTTCTATTTTTCTTTTTAATATTAATTTTAATATTTTAAAGAATAAATTGACATTTGTAAATTTTGTTTTTTAAGTAACTCAAATATTTAATGATTTAAATATTTATATATTTTCATTTTACTTATACTTGTGGTCTAGTCTGAACAATATAATATTCACCTTTATAGAAAACACCTTCAATATCTTGTGGTTCACCATTAAATAATTTTTCAGTTTCGACACCTAATTCAGCAACTTTTTCACAAATTCCTTTCACAAATCCAGCATCTTTAAAAATTTGATTATCTTTATAACTCATATTAACAACATTATCTTCAATCATTGGAACAGAATCAAATAATCCTGCACCAGCAAAACCTTCTAAATCTTCAGTATTACTATCACTCCTAAAAATAAACCCAGAATTTTTTAAAGCAATTGATTTATTTGGATAACTTTTAATAGTAACATTCTTTCCACTTTTATTATAAACAAAAGATAATGATTGACCTTCATATGAACCAACAAGAGTTTCTCCCATTCCATAAACAATTTCACAATAAACTTCATTTGAATCATTAGTAGAAGGATTTTTAGTATGAATAACAAAAGCATAATCAGCAGGAATAATTTTTTGACAAAGAACAGCCATATATATATCAGAAAGTTTAACTCCTACTTTAGTACATGCTATAAATGCTCTTTCATTATATTTTGAAGCCCATACTGCTTTAATTGCTTTTAATGCTTTTGGTACGTCATTTTCTGGTACACCGAAGTTTTTGAGTTTTTCTATTAATGCTTGTATTTCTGGTGTTGATTCTGGAAATTTAATTTCTTTTGTTATTGATGCTGCTTTTTCTAATAATGGTGTTGCTTTAGCAAGTTCTGATGTATTAAGATTTGATATTTCTTTTATAAGAGATGTTATTTTTTCTTTGAATTTTTCATT
The DNA here is from genome assembly GCA_023806865.1 of Isotricha sp. YL-2021a. Classification (NCBI taxonomy): domain Eukaryota; phylum Ciliophora; class Litostomatea; order Vestibuliferida; family Isotrichidae; genus Isotricha; species Isotricha sp. YL-2021a. The sequence goes on from JAJJLH010000286.1 coordinate 2,455, forward strand.
TTCTGGAAGATTTAAAATAAAATCTTGGACATTAAATGGTATTGCAAATGATTCTGGATAATGAACCCAATCAGGTAGTTTTTTATATACTTTACTTGTATTATTACTTTTTGCTCCTACTTTATCATGGGCAAAATCTGGGATTTCAATATATGTTCCTTTAAATTCTTGTGAAATTTTAACCGGTTCAACTTTCCCTTTTTCTTCTTTATTTTCAACATTATCTTCAAGAATTTCACTATCAACAATTTTATAGGATATTTTTTCACCTGCTACTGTTAATTCAATAAATTTATCTTTTCCTTCACATAATTGTTTTCCATCATCAGATGAAAATGAAACAAGAAGTGGAACTTTTAAATTTCTTGCACGAACACTAACATGTGCAAGCATATCAGGATAATTATTTGAATTTACTATAATAACACCAGCACAATTTAAAGGAATTTCTTCATTTCCTCCTACATTTTCTACAAGTAAAATTGTTTTTTCAGTAAATTTTTCTAATTGAACTTTATGTAAATCTTTTTCAAAACGAAGTTTACCTTTTGTTATTTCTTTTTCACCTCTTGATATAATTAACCAATTTCCTAAATTTGCTTTTTGTCTTAAAACAGGTTCAATTTTCTTTAAAATCATACTTAAAGCAAAGAAGATACTTCCTCTAATTTCTTCTTCAGTAAATAAATCAACATAATATTTATCAATTTTACAACCATTGCCGAATATTACTGCTCTTGGTCCAAATTGAGTATTATAATAATCAATAATATGACCTAATAAACGACTTACTCTATCTGTTATAGCTTTTACCTTCATTGCGGCATCTTGATTTCCTTTTTTAACTTCCTCTTTTAATCCTTCTGCAAATGCAATCCAATCTTCGAAACAAATTTTAATTTCTTGATAATTATCATATGTAATTGATATATTTTTTAATAAAGCAGTGACTTCATTTACATAATTTGAGAAATCCATATTAACATGAAGAATTTTTTCTATAATTTGTCTTAAATAAATAACTAAAGAACCATCAAAAAAAAGAAGATCTCTAAGACGACCATGATCATCAAGACATCCATGAATTAATCCATTAAGACATTCACGTCCATTAGTAACTCTCCATATTTGTTTTAATGTATCCCAATCATCTTTAAAGTAAATAATTTCTTCAAAAATTTTATTATTTCCATTAAAAGCATATTTAGCTTGATCAAACATAGTAACTAAATCAGTAGAACTATGAACATCTTTAAGAATTCCAAGAAAACGTTCGAAATCAGGTAAATATTCAGGTGCATAATAGGGTTCTAAAACAATTTTTCTTTCAAAACTTTCTAATCTTTCTTTTGTAACTCCTCCATATTTAAGTGTATTATGATATTCAGCCATATTATTTGTTCTAAGGAAATTAACTAAAGCTTGGCATATAACAATATCATCAGGTGTTGTATTATTATGCAATTTTTGATGCCATTGCTCATAAAATGAATCAATTTTTTCACTAATTTTAAATTTATGAAAAATATTAAGAATTTCATCTCTAATAAGTTGTCCATTACTTCTTCCTTTACCACACATTACAAGAGATTCTCTTAAAAATACACTTGGAGGAATAACAAATTCTTTATCATTTCTCCCTTTTTTAACCATATCACTAAATCTTTTGGTAATTTCAAAAGTTAAGCAATGCATTGACCATTGTAAATCTTTAGGTGGAGTATTATAATGTCTTTGCCATTCAAGTAATCTCCTAAAGGAATATCTTAACCAAAGATAAATCCAAACACATTCTTTTGGATCATCAATATCAATTTGGAAAATAGCATCTCTAACTTTTTGATATCTAAACATAAGACACCAAGAACCAGCATTTGCTTCACAATTCATTCCATCAGTAATACATTCAGGAACATTAATTTGAGAATCATCAACTTTTTTCTTTTCTTTAGGAATTAGTTCAAATCTATAATTACTTCCATGATTATTATACCATTTTTCATTACCTAAATTATGAAAAACAAAATTAACTCCATGAAATAATTCTTTATCAGTTGATGATAATTTCAATTCAAAATTAATTTTTTTATTTACAAAATTTGTATTTGCAGAATTTGAATCACATGGACTTGTTGCTTCTTTTGGATAATATGATTCAGGAGGTACAATCCAATTTCCTAATTGAGGCCTCCTAAATAAACCCCAATGGAATTGAATTTTTTCATCTTTTGTAAGTGTAATTTCAACTTTAATTGAATATTCTTTTGTATCTCCTTTTGATGTTGTTGTTCTTGTTAATACACCATTTGCGTTTAAATCTTCTTCCATTGGAAATTCTAGTTTTTCAGTTTCTGTTATTGGCTCTTCAGGATTTTCTTCTTCCTCATTTTTTTCTTTATGTTCTGATACTGTTTCTGTTGTTGTCTCTTTTTTTTCTTCTGATGGCTCTATTGGTTTTTCATTTTGTTCTTCTTTTTCTGATGTTGGTTCCACTGTTTTTGGTTGTTCTTCTGTCATTTTTATATATAAATTAATTTTTTTTTGGTATTAAAGGATGTGGAAAAACAATTTTAATTATTTATTTCAATAATATTTTTGGCAATTTTATATTTAATTTTTAATGATAAAATTTAATTTAAAAAAATATTAAATTGAAAAAAATAAACTTGTATTTCTGAAATAATGTCTTTTCAATATCAAATAATAAAAGAAAGAATAGGAGCAGGAACTTATGCTTCGGTTTATAAAGTCCAAAGGAAAATAGATAAACAAATTTTAGTTTTAAAAAAGATTCCCTTCTATTTAAATGAAAATAAAGCAAATATTGAAGATGCAAAAAACGAAGCACGAATTTTAAAACAACTGGAATATAAATATATAGTAAAATGTTTTGATTCGTTTGAAGAAAATAATAGTTTAAATATAGTAATGGAATATTGTGAAAAGGGAGATTTAGCAACATTATTAAAGGATTATAAACAAAAAAACAAATATTTACCAGAAAATTTAATTTGGAAATTTTTTATACAAATTTCTCTTGGATTAGCATATATACATTATCATAAAATTCTTCATAGAGATTTAAAAACTTTAAATATTTTTCTAACAAAAAATTTAGATATTAAAATAGGAGATTTAGGAGTTGCAAAAATATTACAAAATACACTTCATGCTTATACATTTATAGGAACTCCTTTTTATTTATCTCCTGAAATTTGTGAAGAAAAACCTTATAATGAAAAAAGTGATGTTTGGGCTTTAGGTTGTGTTTTATATGAATTATGTACTTATAAACATCCTTATAATGCTAAAAATCAGCCTGCTCTTTTTTTAAAAATTATAAGTGGGAATTATGAACCTATTGGAGATAATTATAATTATTCTAATGATTTGAAGAAAATGGTTGATTCACTTTTAGAAAAAAATTATATGAATAGACCTTCTATGAAAGATATTATCATAAAAAATATTTTTATGGAAAAAGCAAATAAATTAGGTTTATATAGTGAAGTATTGGATATTATAAATTTATATGATAATCAAAAAATAAATGATAAAAATTATAGATCAAAAAAAATTCAAAAAATTACATATATAAGACCAGAAAAAAGAAAAAATTCTAATCCTAATAATAATATTATTAAAAAGAAAATTAATGAAATGTATAATAATAATGAATATTTAAATAATTTAAATTTTTGTAATAATAATTTAAATTATCATGAAGTTAATAGGTCTAATGAAATAAATAAAAGATTAGTGAATAGTGGATTATTTAAAGGTAAAATTGAAAATAAAAAAGAAAAAAAAAAAAATCCTTCAATAGATAATTTTTTTTCTTTTGATTATTCAAATAATGACAAAAAGAATGATATTTTAAAAAAACAAGTTAATAACATAAATATTGTTAGAAATAAAAATTCTGATAAAATAAAAAAGAATTATTATTCAAATAATAATAATTATAATTATAAACATATTGTAAATAAAAGTTCTGGGGGATTTGATGAAATTGTTAAAAAAAATTCATTCAATAATAATTTTAAAATCCAAAAACCTATAAAACAAATATCAAATATTAAAAAAATTTTAAATAATATTAATTGTCCTCAATCACCAAAATCAAGAATTAATTCATCCCGTTCAAAAGAAAGAAAAATAAATTATATTCATAAAGTAAAATCCAATAAGGAAAAACCATCTTTGGATTTATTATATAATGAACTTTTACCAGAAAGTAATGTTTTAGAAATGAAAATTCATCAAAAATTAAACATGAATAAAAATTATTTAAAAAATGATATATCTTCTTCAAAAATTACTCAAAATGAAAATAAACAAAATTTTAAAAATAATGAATTATTTAGAAGGAATTATAATATAAAAAGTAAAAGTAAGAGTAAAAGCAGAAGTACAAGTAAAAGTACTGAAAAACAAATAAAAAAAAGTAAAGACAGAAAATCAAATAATAATCAAAATCAGAATAAATTTGATAATACAGGATTAAAAAAATTTATAAATAAATCAAAAGAAAAAAGCAAAAGTAAAGATTCTAATAATAGTAATTTAGTATATGATAAAAATATTTTTAAAAATAAAAGTATTGAAAATCCTTTAAATGATTTTATTAATGATATAAATAAAAAAACATTAGAAACAACAAATAAAATTTCAAAATATCAAAATAAAGAATTAAGTAAATATGAAAATATACCTTTACAAATAAACAAAAATATTGATGATGATAATTTTGAAATTATTGATAGTGATAAAGGGAAATTAATTTTTGATAATTCATTAAATATATCTGATAATGATGAAGCTTCTCATAGACAAAACAATGGATTTTTATTTAAATTTAATAATTCAGATGATGAAAATAGTAGTAATAAAAGTTTTGAAGATGAAAAAGTATCTATTATTCAAAATATACATAATGATATAAATATGGAAAAAAGGAAAAAACTTATTTCTCAAATTGAAAAATTCCAAAAAAAATTCAATTCATTATATCAAGAATTTTGGTCTTATGATAAACAAATCAATTGTAAAAAATTTATGGAAATCTATAAAGAAATTGATTACAAACAAAAAGGAGATAAAACTGAGGAAGTTATAAATAAATTAGAAGAATATGTTAGAAAACATTTGTCTGATAGTCTTGCCCAACAATTTAAAGAAATATTCTATAAGTTTTTATATTATGATATTGAACTGAAAATAACAAAAAATGAATTAGAAAAAATTCCAAATAAATATAATTAAAAATATAATATTATAAAGAAATTATAAATTAATTTATTATAGAAAAAGATTTCATAAATAAAAAAATGGACAAAATATAATAAAAGTAAAGAATATAAAAATTTTATTTGAAATGAAATTAAAATTCCTTTATATCAAAATCGATATAAAATAATTTATAAAAAATTATATTTTCATTCATATTATCCTTTTCACCGATAAAAAAATTTAAATTTTCTCTTCTTCCATATTCTCCTCATCTTCATTACCTATATTTAAATTAACATTAATTTCCTCAACATTTTGTTTAATCCCATACTTTTGATTCATATCTTCATTTTCTTGTATATTAACCGCTTTAATTTCTTTCGTTTCATCATTAATATTATTTATCTCATTTTTACTTTCATCTTTAGGAGGTTCAACAAAATAAGGAATTTTCCCTCTTTGCCAGTCCATTAATAAAATTTTAGCAGTTGCCTTTAAATCAGGTTCACCTCCTTTAATCAATTTCCCATAATTTCTTGCACATTGAGTAACAAAATCTTCAGTATCTTTCCAAGAACCTATTTTATAAATTCTTTTCAAAACATTTGGATCAGCTCTTTCTAAAATACCATTAACAAATTCAATAGGTTCTTCAATTTTCTCAGCCCTAACAACACTTCTTAAAACTCTATCATTTTGACTTCCTTCTTCATAAACAACTCCAGGACAATCAATTAAATAAATTCTTTTTGTAAGTGAAACATATTGCCATACTTTAGTCTCACCTGGTATTGGTGCTGTTTTACATGATTTTTGTTTTTTTAAAGTATTAATAACTGAACTTTTACCAACATTAGGATAACCAATAAATCCAACACTAATATTTTTTTTATCACGATGAAAAGCATCGAATTGTCTTAATAAAGAAAATAAAGCAGGTTTTCCAAAAGGATTAGTAATTGAAGCATGGAAAGCAATAGTAGGATAATCTTTACTAAGTGATTTAATATAAGAAGCAGTAACCCAAGTTGGAACTAAATCACATTTATTTAAAATATAAACAATATGTTTATGAGGACAATTTTTTGATATGTATGATTCAATATAACGACATCTTGTTCCGAAAGGATCTCTTGAATCTAGTACTTCACAAAGTACATCTGATGCATCTATTACTTTTAATAATTCTCCGTATATTCTTTTTGATTGTCCTGCTTTCATATATTTCATTTCTGGAGCATCTTTTTCAATTTCGTTTAAGTGATTTAAATTTGAATCATTTTTCAATTGGTAATTTTCTGTTTGTTTTATTGAACGATCTGCTAATTCTTCAATTGTATAACATGATAAATTTGGTATTGTTCTACGACTTTTTTTACCGAATGTATCTTCAAATGATGTTAATTTATTTTTTATTTTTCCTTCATTTAATATTGGTTTTAATAAATTTTCAGGGAGTTTTGTTTTATTAAGGAAAACATTGTGTGGATTTTTTTTATTTTTTTCATTTAAGGATATTTCCTTCCTTATCTCCTCTAATTTTTTTTGTGTTATTGTTCTAGTATTTCCAAACCATTTTCTATCTGGTGCTATTCTTGCAGGAGTTTCTGGTCTCTTGAAGCGGTCTTTTGATGGTTTTGAATTATATAAATTTAAAAGTTTTATTTTTGCTGGAGTTCTATAAAAATTTTTTAATTTTTCATTTGGGATTATACGATTTGGATTTGTTGAAGCTTTACTATTTTTATCTATTCCTGAAAATTTCTTTGAGGAAAATGATTTGTTTGATCGTATTGATAGTTTTTTACGAGCATTTTGTTTTATATTTCTATCCTTTGTCCTTTTTCCCATTTATTTTTTGGATAAAAAAAAAGATAAAAAAAATAAAAATATTTTTTGTAATTTTTTTAAATTTAATTTTTTTATATTTTTAACAAATAATTTTTTAATCATCATAAATTAATTCAATTTTATCTTGATCATTTAAAAAAACAACACAAGGAGTAAGAATATAAAGATCTTTATGTCCAATATTTCCATCAATATCATATTCTCTCATAGTAACATTAGAAGTGACTTTAGTTAATTTAATACATTTATCTTTATAATAAAAATTTAATTCTGAGTCAAAAGGACTATATTCAATTTCTATTTCAGCACCTTCATTCATATCTGGAAAATTATCATATCTTATTTTAGTATTTTCATCTAAGTTTACTGAATTGAAAGTATATTTTTGATTTGTTAGTAAAAAAGTTCCATGTCTCCAATCTAATTTTCTTGAATTAAACCAATAATATTTATGTTTTAATAATTTTCCTTTATCACATAAGCCAAATGCAATCCATTTTGATGTATTATGTAATTTTATTTTCCATTTTATAATATCAGGAAGTTCATTTGAAGGATCATTTAAAACAATATTATGAAGAATATTATCTACAAATACAAAATGCTTTTTTTCATTTAAAGGTATATTTTTATGATTACCGATAAATTGGATTATATTATTATTTAATTTGATTACCTTATTTCTAATTTTTTCATTTGTTAAATCAATAATTCTTTTATTATATTTATTTTCTTCATTTTTTTTGTAGTTACAATAATCTTCTTCTTTATTAATTTTATTATTGAAAACTTCATTTTTTTCTATTATATCATTTTTAATTGGAATTTCATCATTATTGTCTTTTTTATTTTCATTATTAGGAATTTCATCCTTTTCTATTTTATCTTTTTTTATATATGTATTTTCATTAATATTTTCTTTTTTTATACTATTACTATAATAATTATTATCTTCATCTCTTTCAAGATTTTTTTCTTTTTTTGGACTTTTGATATCAGAATCATCAGAATCTTGAGGAAATTTATCTAAAGATGTTTCTCTTTTTTTATTTAAAAACTTTTTAGTATTATCCATTCAATTTTTAAATAAAATAAAATAATTTAAGTTTTAAAAAGAAAGACAAAATTTAGAAAATTATTTTAAAAAATTAAAAAATATTGAAAATTTAAATAAATGAAAAATAGAAAATTTTTATTTATATTATTAAAATATTCTTTCAATAAATTCATATTTTAATTAAATTAATGAATAGAACTTTAAAAAGTTAATTATATAGAATCATATTTTCAATAAATAATTATTTATTCATCAATTTTAATTACTAATATAAAATTATTGCTATTAATTTATTTGTTTAAAATTTTATATATATAAAAAATAATATCCAATAAAATAATTAAAAAATCAAATATTAATACTTTTAAAGATTAAAAAAATAGATATCATTGCAAAATAATAAAAAATAATATTCATAAAATAATTTTTCAAAGATTAGAAAATAATAAATTTCTAGAAAAGAATATATTTATATAAAAAAATTTTTTATTATATTCTTTTAATGTCGAAAATAGAAAGAATAATTAGGGCAAAATCAAAACAATCAAATTTTTTTGCAAATAATAATAAAAATAATAGGAAATATGAAAATACTCAAAAGATTTATTCAAACCCAAATTCATATTATCCGAAAAAATATTATTCCAAACCAAAAAATAAATATCCTTCTACACATTCTTCAAACGATTCATTTTATCAATCAGGTAATTATAATAAATTCAAAAATAACTATCAAAACAATTATTTTAACACTGATTCAAATTATTTTTATAACCAAACTTATCATCAAAGTAAAGGATATTTTAAATCTGATAATATATATAATACATTAAGAAGTTCAAATTGTTCAAATAATTGGAGAAATACTTTAAATTCAAATGAAATTCCAAATTATTATGAAACCAAAAGTGAAAATAAAGACTATTCACAATTACAAAATGAGATAAATAATGAATTTGAAGAAGAAAATGAAAATGAGGAAGAAAAAAAAGAAAATAAAATAATAAATAATATTAAAATAGTTAATAATTATTTCATAATATCAAACGAAGACAATAAAAAATCAAAAGAAATATATTCGAACGAATATATAATCCAATTCCAAAAATGGAAAATCTCCCAAGAAAATAAATTATTAAATGATAATGTAATAAATCATATAAATCAAATGAATTATTTTATTATAGAAAAACCAAAAGAAAATGATTACAATAAGAAAATTTATTATATATCAAAATATAATTATTCAAAAAAAAATAGCTTTCCAAATAATTCAACTGATATTCAAAAAAGGGAATGTTTAGATAATTTAATGAACTGGGGAAGAAAAGATATATCAAATGAAATTAAACTTGCTGAAAAATATAAAGAAAAATTAGATGAACATAAACAAAAAGATTCAATTAAACTTGATTTAACTGAATTATTAAATATATTAACAGTAGATAATTATGAAGATACAAAAAAATTAATATATGATAAAATTTCAATAGACATTAAATTCCAAGAAAAATTTTTAGATGTTTTATTTCAAAAAGCAATCAATGAAAAAACATTTGTAACTTTATATGCAAAATTATGCAAAGAATTGGATAATACTCTTCCTCAAAGAGTAGAAAATAATCAAAATAATGGAAAAACAAACAAAAAAAATCCTTCAATTTTTAGAGGAAAATTATTAGATAAATGTAGAGAAATTTTTAAAATTGACAATAATACAAAAATTAATGAATATATAAAAGAAACTGATCCTTATGAAAGAGAAATAAAATTAAAAAAATTTATTTTAGGAAATGTTACATTTATAGGGGAATTAATTAAAAATCAAATAATATCTAGAAAAAATGTATTTGGATGTATTAATAATTTATTTACAAGATTTGAAAAAGAAGGAGGAGATAGACAATTAAAATTAATAAATTTAGAAGGTATTGTTATTTTAATTGATAAATTTGGCTCATTAATGAATAATCAATGTGTAAAAATTAATGAAACTGAATTAAGAGATTTTAAAAAAAAAATTGATGATAATATTCAAAAATTAGAATTAATTCAGTCTAAAGAAAATATTCCTGGACATATTAAATATAAAATTATAAATTTAATTGAAAAAAAGAAATCAAATTGGAAAGAAACAATATTTGAAAAAAATATTCATGCAAAAGGAAAAGATGAAATAAGAAAAGAATATGAAGAATCTCAAAAATCATCTCAAAGTAGTAAAATATCTCAAGAAGAAATAAATAGAAAAATAAGAATAGATTTAATTAATTGGAAAGAATCAATAGAAAATGATGAAGATATTAAAAATTATTCTTGGGAAATTATTACTGATTTATATAATAATCATTGTACCTTATCAGAATTATTAGAAGGTTTTATTGAAAATTCAATTGATTTTGTAATAAATACAAATAATCTTAATTATGCAAATTTATATATTTCTGAATTATTAGAATTTTATTCAATTCAAATATCAAAAGATGAAAAAAATGAATTATCAAAAAAAGCTTTAATTTTAATTTCACAAATTTATGATTATTCATTAGATAATAAATTGATTACTGATGTATTTAGTAATGTATTATATCAACTTAATTTAAATTGTTTAATGAATTATGATAAAATTGGAGATTTATATGATTTAAGTATTGAAAATATAAAGGAATTATTTTATTTATTTAAAAAAATTTCTGAAATAGATAATGCTGAAAATGTTACTCCTGTTTTCATGAGTTTTAAATTTGTGAAAGATAATATTAAAGATTTTAATAATATTTATTTTAATAATTAAATATATTTTCCAGATTAACTTATTTATTTTATAATTATTAAAATAAAAAAAAACAATTTATAATTTAAATTTAACTATAAAATTGAATATAAATTAATAAAAATTGTTTTAAACAATTATATCACTAAACTCTATTTCTATACATTTATATTTTTTATTTCAAATAATTAAATGGATTAGCCATCTCGTCTACAACATGATAAATAATATATGGAATAGCAAATAATATATAAGCATAAATTAATAAACAACATATTCAATAATAAATTTTCCTCCTGAAATTTGGTCAAACACATTGATTTAAATTTGTAAATAGATTAAGAGAAAATGTAATTCTCCCAACATGAAGAGGACATAAGGATCTAAATTAGTTTCTTTTCTTCCTTTTTCAATTTTTTCGATATTTGCTTTGCATTTAGGTAATATTTCCATGAATAAAAGATCTCTTCATTCTTTTCCATCACTTTTTTTACATTTAACCCAAAATTGAATTCCATCAGAATCATCTCCTAACTTCAAATTGAATATTATTATAATTTTCATTTCTTTCATTTGTAGGAGGTAAATTTAATAGGAATATCTAAATTTTTATTAAATACAATTAAATTTTGTAAATTGATTTCACCACAAATTAAATTATCACTACTAAAAATATCATTATCATAAACTTGTATTGCTAATTTATTAGTTGATATAGGAGTATGAATAGGGAGAAGCATTCTTCATTTAAATGAGCTAAATCCAGTTTGATATCTAAAATGAAAATCAGTTGTTTATTTCTCTTTTTATTCAATATATGCTATTACATAAATATCATATGTTCCTTCAATGTCTTTTTCTTCTATTTCATCAGTTTCCCAAACAACTTAATCTCAATTCTAAATCAGTTATTGATTCTGATTCAATTGGTATTGGATTGTGATTATATCTTTCTTCAGCATCCAATATTTCTAACCAAAGATATATTTCTCCTTGTGAATCTTTTATATCATCATGAAGAAGTGGTCTTACTTCTATTGGTTTTTCCTCTAATTCTTGTCATGTATTATCAAAATATCTGTCTTCTAGATCTATTTTGTATATCCTATTAGAGAATCTATCATTTAAATCTTCATAATCCCAGATTGAGATTTTTAATTGGAAAGTTGCTGGTAATTCACATGGGAGATCATATTATTTATAACATTTACAATTTTTCATATCATCTTGATGATTTTTTCTTTTGTTAATCATATTTTCGTTATTAAGATATATTATTACATATGGATCACTTTCACTAAAAAGATCTTTTTTTGCTAAATTTAATAATTCTAATAATTAAATTCTAACTATTACATTTTTCTTTGATAAAATACGTTTCTTTAATGTTTCATATTTATCAAAATTTTTGAAAATTGTTTAGAAAGGAGCAGCTTTTTCAACAACTTCTACAATTTTTTTGAAAATACATATTCATTTTAATGTTTTTCACAAATATGAATCATGCCCTTATATCTTCCATATTCTTTTTCATTTTCATCTATATTATTTCCATAAAAACTTCTTGATTATGACTACTTGTAACAGAACTAATAGTTTTTCTTATATTATTCATAGATATTATATTTAAGGGATCGGCAGAGAATTGACTTAAAATTTTTAATTTTATATTTCTCATTGCATCAAATAAACCAATTTCATTTTTTTTATCTAAATATTTACCTCTTCTAATTTTGGCTTTGTTACGGATTTTAATTTTAATTCTTTATATTTTCAAAAGGTTGACGATAAATTCTTTTATAATGTTTTGTATATTCACCTTTTTTTAGGTATTTGTTTAATTATTAGAATATATCCAACAGGGAAAAAAAATTCTTTTTTAGGAGCTTTGGATAAATCTTCTACTAAATATTCTTTTTGTGTATTTCAATTTCTTGAATTTATTGGTAAAATAAATTTGTAATTTTGGATAAATAGCAAATAAAGAACTTCTATATAAATTTGCTTTAATATATTCTTTTGAGAGAATAACTCCTGATTGATTATTTGCTTTTGCATGTAATGGAATATTAATTTTTTTACTTTTTATTTTTCTGATGCAGTATATATGATATTTTCATTCTAAACTTTTCTGCTTCTTGCTCTTGAACAATTGAATTTGCTATATCCATAATTTGATTATCTGAAAAATTTGAATCACTTCTTTTTTCTTTTTTTGCTTGTTTAGCTCCTTTTTCCTTTTCCATCTTTCTTTTTATTTGTTGATATTATATTTTCATTGTCTTCCTCATTTTATTCAATATTTATTTTAATATATTCATTATCAATATCTATATTTTAATATTGTTATTATTTCCAAAATCATCTTCAATTAATTTTTATTTTTAAAATGTTCTTTATTTTTTTATCAAAATTAACACGTTTATATTTATCTTGAATATCTTTACTACTCATAAATAATTCTTTTTTTTAACAATTTCCAAAAGATCTTCTTTAATTTGTTTATTAGTTTTTTTAATTAATTTTTAAATATCAAGACTAAAAACTTCAAGTAAAGAATTATACATTCTACCTAATAAATGATCATATACTTCACTTTATAATTCATGAATAAAAATTTCTTCTCCAGGTAATCTTGCATCAAATTTAATAACAGAATTAATAGTAGGATTACTTTCAATATCACCTGATACAGTAGTTATTGTTTGAAAAGTATCTTCACCTTTCCCAGTTACATTTAAAGAATTCATATTAAATTTATTAAAAGGTTTTTTAACAGGAACATATTTAGAGGTTTTAAATTTCTTAATCCAATAACATTAATTTCATATGAATATGGTATTGTCTTTGGAAAGAAATCAATATTATTTTCATTTAAATATGTTCATCATCAAAAAGATAAAAAGCCTGTATTATTTGGTCTTATTTTTTTATTTGATTTTGGTAAATATAAATCATGCCATTTAAATCAAAATAAATCTTTTGAATTTAATTTATATGCAGAATCACACAACATTATGTAATTATATCCAATTGCAACATTAGATAAATTTTATTATAATCTATTACTGTTAATAAGAAAATTAGCCATGTTGATGAATCTGTTATATCCATCCAAATATTATCAAATTCTAGAGTTTCATTCCATATACTTTTTATCGTTGAACTTCTAATTGTTGTTTTTAATTTTTTAGTTCCTAAACTAGAGTATCAAAAGGGTTATTTGTTCTATTTGAATCAGAATAATTAAACCTTTACTCATATAAATAATTACTACTATTGTATAATTTTTTTTATTCATACTTATTCTACTTTCTTTACCAAACATTTCTTCTAAATCTTCAACTTCAGGATTATTATTTGAATTTATTAATTGTGCATTAAGAAATGAGGAATTGTAAATTCACTAACATCATATTCTTTATCTACTTTTTTATTTACAACACATATTTTCATTATTATTATTCCACTTTGCATTTAATTTTCAAATTTTCCTATAGCAGGATAACCTGGAAGAAGTTTGATTATAAAAATATCTCTTGATAAATAAAAATGAGATGCATTTATTCTCTGAAAACAAATATTATTATTTCCTTTTTTATCTGTTACATAAATAAAAATATCAGGTAAATTTTCTTTATTATCTGATAAGGTAAGACATTGTAATGTTCCTTCAACATTCCATTCAATATTTCTATTAACAGTCTTCCTTGTCATGAAATTCTTAAATCATAATTATTATGTTGTCCAGATAAATAAAGAGTTGCATAATTTTTAAAATAAATACTCCATTGATTTGGTCATTTGAATAAACTTCTTTTAAATATTCTTTATCAGTTATTTCACTAAATTTAACAGCAGGAGCATCAACATTTGAGACAATAAATATCATTAAAACTCCAACTTTCCATTTAGAACTAATTTCAGCATTATATTTCATCGTATCATAAATTTTTCCATGTTTATTCAAAGGAGAACTATTCATATTAAAGTATTATAAATAACTATATTTCCCATTTAAAAATTCATCAATTTTTAATTCTAGAGAATCAACAATATCATCAATAGTAGGAACCTTATTTTTAACAACCAAAACGAGTTTTTAACTAACACTAGGAACACTAATAGGAATTTGATTCCATTCACAAATTTCTTTTTTTATTTGAATAACTTTAGTTTTCCTTTTAATTCCTATATAACTTACTTTAATATAGCCATCACATTCTTTATTAATTTTCTTATCAAAAATAAGTGAATCCATATCAGGAAATTCTTCCTCTCTAAAAATATGAATAGCAATTAATCTGTATTCTATCTTTATTTGAGCAAAACTAAACAATTTGATTTTCTTTTTTTTCTAATTCAATTCTAGGATCATTTTCATGAAAAACAGATAATTTAAGATATGCTCCTATTTTTGTTATATCTTTTGATTTTGGATTCGCCAATTCAAGTCAAAAATTTTGTATATCATAATCTGGATTATTATAAATATATTCAAAGTCAAATTCACATATTCCAAATTAATCTTCTTTTTTTAAATGTTTTGAATCATATGTTTCTGTTATTATTTTTTCACTATCTAACATTTCTTGTGTTAAATTGGTTTTATATAAATAAAAAATGTTCATTGAATGTATATGATGAACATGATATTTTGGTTTTTGTTATTCTTTGGGTTTTTCCAAAACTTTTTATTTTTACCATTGGGAATGGGAGTTGATCACATTTTATTTGAGGAAGATTTTATATTTCTTCTTATACATGGACTGAATAATCTCCTTTTTTCATTATTATTAAATTTTCCTTTTTTTTGAGGGATTGTTGGTATTGTTGTTTCTTCATTTTTTTAATTTTCATTCAAAGTATTTTAAAAATTTCAAAAAATTTATTTTATTTTTATAATATTTTAATTGATTTTTGCATGATAGTTTTAATTTATATATATCAAATAAAGATTTCAATTATTTATATTATTTTTCTTTTATATAACATTATTAAATTTTATATTAGAACAAATTTAATAATTTATTTAAAATAATTGAATTTATTATATATATTAATTAATTATAATAAGTAAAATTAAATAATAAGTACTATGAAAGCAGTTCTTGTAAGAAATGATACAGATGAAATAAAAAAAAATCTTGATGCATTAAAAAAATTAACAAAATATGATAAAATTCTAACAAAAGGAAACAACTTATTTGTAAAATTTGAAGATGGAAAAATAATTCCTTTAATTTGGACAAAATCTATATTTAAAATGTGTAAAATGGCAACAGCAAATCCAGCTGAAATAGTAACATTTGC
Source organism: Isotricha sp. YL-2021a (assembly GCA_023806865.1). Classification (NCBI taxonomy): domain Eukaryota; phylum Ciliophora; class Litostomatea; order Vestibuliferida; family Isotrichidae; genus Isotricha; species Isotricha sp. YL-2021a. The sequence goes on from JAJJLH010000286.1 coordinate 18,681, forward strand.
TCATTATATAATTGAACCATCAGAAAGTGAAAATATGAGTGTAAGTGTTAGTGCTAGTGCTAGTGTAAGTGTTAGTGTAAGTGAAAGAGAACAAAGAGAAGAAGAAAAGGAAAGAGGAAAATCAAAATTTTCACCAAAACCAAAAATCCAAATTCCAAAAATATTAAAACAAGGAATCATTGATGATTTAAAGAAAAAAGGAAATTTTATAGCAAAAAATCCTGTTTTATTTAAAAAAATATGGATGAATATTTATAAGTATTTATTAATATTTCCATTAATTATTTTTATTGGTATAATTGTTTCTTTAGTTTCATATAAAGTTAAATTTTTATCATTTGTAGAAATTTTGAATTATATTTTAACTATTTTACTTTCTACGACTGCTTATATTGGAATTGGGAAATTCAAAAGAAAAAGTTTGCAAGAATGGAAAGAAGTTAATATTATGATTTATATAATGGAAGGAATTACTTTAATTACATTTCTTACTTCTTTATTTCCTAGTCTTGGTGGAAGTATTGCAATTTTTGTTTACGCTTATAGATTTTATATTTTTCTTTTTTATTTAATTCTTGGTTCTATACTTGGATGTTGTTATTATTTAAATAAAGAAATGAATTTATTTTTTACAAAATATTATGAATTAGAACAAGAAGGTAAATTACTTACTGAGGTAAATGAATAAAATATTAAATAGTACATCATTTTGCCAAAAAAGTTTTTTTTGGTTAATTTTATTTAAAAAATATTTTTTAAATATTTTTTTTATTTAAATTATTTTACAATTATTTATGGCTTCTTTAGATTTATTAATGGTGAATTCAGAAATTAAGAATAATAAAATGCCAAAAGCTCAAAAAATTAGAAAAAGAAAGATTGTTATAAATAATATAAAGCCATTGGATATAAAAGTAAGCTATATAGGTGAATTAAAAAATAAATTTGGAATATTTTCTCAAAATATTACTAATAATACAGTTAATAGATGTTCAAGTTTAGAAAATAAAAATACTCAAACAGATTTATTTCCCTTAAAAAATAATTATTTAAAATCATTTCAAAAGCCACAAAAATTAAAAACTTTGGAAATTTTCTCTGATTTCAATGAATTAGAGATAAAAAAAGAAAATCCTCCTTTTATTAGACCAATATCAAATAAAGAAAAAAGGATAAATCTTTTTTCTCCATATGCTAAAAATTTAAGAAATCATTTAAAAATAAGTAAAAATAATTCAAAAAATAAAATGGCTAATAATGGAATTGAAGATAAAATGTTTTACTTAACAAATAGGCTTTCTAATCAAAGAGAAAAAAATATTGAAGGATTATTAAGAATTAAAAAAGTTTCTGATATTGATTTAGGAAAAATGAATATTTTTCATAAAAAAAAACAATTCAAAAAAATGAAAAAAGTAAAACCATCAATATACAAAACAATAGTAACAGATGGAATATTAACTAATGATTTAGATATTATAAATAAAAAAATTTATTTAAAATCATACCACAAAAATATAACTTTTAAACCATATAAAAATTTATTTAACTTTATTAAAAATCAAAATAATAATGAATATATTTTTGAAGAATCTCAAACTGAATTTATAAAAAGTAAAAATCTAACAAAACAATAAATAATTTATAATAATTAGTTGAATTTATAATCAATTAATTTTTAAAAATTTATTTTTAATAAAACAGATACAAGTATATATATTATAAATTAAAATATATTTAATGAATAATTGAAAAATATTAAGATTGAATTAGAAATTATTGATTCATCAAGGAATAAAAATTTATTAAAAATACATAATTTAAATGAGCCAGAAAAAGGAATTTATAATTATTGCCTAATTAAAAAATATGATTATAGTAAAATTAAAGATTCAAGACAACAATTTAATTAAGAATATAGGAAAATAAATATATTTTATTCAAGAAGAAAGAATAACAATATTTTATCAACTTTTTTTAAAAGTTTTAAACAAAGAAATATATCTAATAGAAAAAGAAGATATTTGGAAAAAAAAGAATATGATAAAAAGTTTAAAATAATATTAAATGAGGATATAAAACATCATTTATCTTAAAAATAATCACAAAAGCATAATAACAATCAAAAATTAATAAATTAAAATCAAATGGAACATATATAATAAAAATACATAAATGATAAAAATAAAATAATCAAAAAAAATAAATTATTAAAATTGTAATTAAAATATTATTTTTCAAAAATAAAAAAAGAAAATTAAAAAGAATCTATATTTTAAAAATTGTAAAAAATAATGTACTTTTAAAATATAGAAATCCTTAAGCAATAAAAATATTGAATTTATAAAAAATATTTATTAGATAATATATTTTAACTATAAAATAAAAAAATTATAATTTTAATTAATATCATAGTTGATTGTCCAATTTTCCTAGTGATAAAGAATTGTTCTTACTTTTTAGATTTCTTAAATTATTTGAAAAATAAAATAATTATATTTAAAGAATTTACAATAAATTTAAATATTTTAAAAATATGAATTCTATAATTTCAATATTCAAATAATATAATTGAAAAATTAATATTTTTTTATTTTTCAAATTATAATCATTATTTTTTAACTTAATATATTTAATACTAAAAAAAAATTTTCATTTAACACATATTTACAAATTTTTCAATAAAAAATAATAAATAATAATAAATATTAAATTAAACTAATTATCAATGGAACATATTTATTTATTGTTTTTTTCATTCCTTTTTAAGGCAAAAATTATAATGCATAATTTAAACTTTCTTAATTTGAATATATTTAATAATAATTTCTTACAATGTGTTTTCATAATTTTCCTTATTTTTACTAAACAATTTTTCCTTCTCCTAAATATTTTACATTTTTCATTCCATTTTTTCATTATTCTACTTCTAATATATTTTTTCTTAAATTCAGCATCATCATCCTCAATAAATTTGCATAAAATAAATCTTAATTTAAGAGAATTAAATAATCTTCGTGAAAACACTTTTTTGATTAAATCTCCAAAAGTACTTAAATTTATATAATCAGCATATTTTTCAGTAAATAAAAATAAATCATTCACTAAATTCATATTTTTAAATTTAATAAACATATTTCTTAAATTTAGAATTGCATTCACTTTTTTATTTCTTTCTTTTTTAACTCTATATTTCCATTTACGGTAATATAACAATAATAAAACTTTATCATCTTCTAAATTTTCAAAAACTTTAGTTAACATTTCAATTCTAAATTGGTGATGTATTTTTTGTAAATGTTTTCTAAAATTAAATTGTATAAATGATGCAGCTATATTTTTTATACTTGGTAAAATAGCTTTTTCTTCATCAGAACTTTCTAATTTATTTAGCATATTAGAATATTTAGATTGTTCATTTATTATTTTCTTAACAAAATCTTTAAATGATAATCTAAGTAAGTATAATTTAATTAATTTTAAACTTTTAGGTACAACTTTATATAATTTCAAGGTTTTAGTAAATTTAGGTATTTGAATTTTCATAAATTGATTAAATATTTTATGGAAATATCCTTTAGCTTTTCCCTTTTTAATATTTGAATACATTTGATTATATCTTTCTTTAATTAAAAAGTCAAAATTATCAGATTTACATCTTTTCTTTCTTATACTTTTAGCTGAAGAAATGCTTCTTACTCCAAAGCTTTTTGCATTAGAATATTTACTACTTAATTTTCTTAAAATGAAAATATTATCTTCATTATCATAATCATCATCACCATTTTCACCTTTAGTTATTTTTTTCCATTTACCAAACATAACTCTTGCTTTTTGATTAAGTGAAACTAATAATCTAATTTTTTCATTAATTCTAACTCTAGGAACTATTTTTTTAATTGTTTTCTCACTTTTAATAATTGGTCTTTTTCTTATGACATTAGTTTGAATTCTAATATTAGGTTTCTTTAATTTTATATTTGTTTCAATTCCTTTTTCTTTATTTGATTCATATTTAACAACTTTTTTCCATTTATTAAAGTATTCTCTAAACATATCATCAATGTTGAATTTTCCATCTCTTGTAATATGATTAATAACAACATCGAATAATTTATTATATGAATAATTTTTTTTATATCTAAGATTTAAATTACTTTGACTTTGATATTTCTTTTCTGAACTTGAAAGGGTAAATGAATGATTTGGTTCAGAATGATTTTTTCTATTTTGTTCAGTTAATGATTTAATTGATATTACACTTTTTAAAAATGTGTCTTTTGGTGATTTTCCAGCCCATTTTCTGAAATATTTTCCAATATGTTTTTCTTCAATAATATTTTCAATTTTCTTATTTTTTTCAGCTTCTTTTAATCTATTAATAATTTTTTCCAAAATATTCCCTATTGATGATGAATCTTTATTTCTCCATTTTGACAAATATTTCAATAAAAGTGAATTATTTTTATTATCAGATGATTTTATTATATTTTCTAATTTTTGATATTTTTGAAGAGGACATTTTTTAGTTGATTTTCTTTTGAAATTTATTGTAATATATGGTGTACTATGTCTTTTTGAAGGAGGAGAATAAGTCTTTTTACTTTGAATTAATTCTTCTTCATTTGAAATACTAATTTTCTTTTGTGCTAATTTTGGTTGAAGTGTATATTTCTTTTCTATTATATCAGATGAAAAACTATCTTTTTTCTCTGTTAATTGATGAGATGGTAATAAATTAATTTCTTTTGATTTATGTTTAGGACTGATATATTTACTATCATCTTTAATATCTTCTGAACTTGACATATCAATTTCATATATTTTATCTCTCCATTGTTCAAAAAGATTTTTAAGTCTTAATTTATCTATTGAAATTACTCTTTTATTCACAAAGTTACTCCATTGGTTTTCAATATCTTTAATATCTTGTGATCTTTGACTATAAAGTGAATATTCTTTATCAGGTGTTTGATATTTATTTTTATTACTGGAACCTACTTTAATTTTTTTAATTTTAATTGTTTTCTTTTGAGGAATATTATAACTAAAACTAGCTGAATTAATTGTACGATAATTTTTATTATTTCCAAAACTATTTGGACCAGAATTAATTAAATAATCATCTGTTTCATCATTAAAGGGTTCAGGTTCTTCTGTTTCAATATTAGAAATTTTTCTACCTAAAATACTATTCCCTATACCAGATGTAGGAATATATGAAATTTGCATATGAGGACCGAAAACTAATCTATTTTGTAAATATGAAATTTGAATTTGAGATGATGAAATAACTAAATTTTGCTCTCTTTTTTCATCATGTTTAATATTATCTTGACTAATCTCTTCTTCAATTTTTGAAATATTTTTATTTACATTTTCATTTTCATCATCAAAAGTAGTATTATTAAAACTAATATAATTAATTAATGGATTTGTTTCAATTTTATATTCATTTAAATTATTAGTTATTTTATTAATAGGTTCATATGTAATTGTTCTATGATGAATTATTGGTTTTTTACCAATTATTTGTTCTGAAATTGGATGATTAAATGAAATATTATTTTTATCTTTTGAAGAAATAAAATCAAATGACATATCTGGCTCTTTTGAAAATTTGATTGATGATAAATCAAATGATAATCTAGAAAAAGAAACACGTCTTTTATTTGTTAAAGGTGATGTTGTGTCTAAAGTCGTTGATAAATCATCTGGAACTTGTACACCAATTGAGAAACAATCTGGTGATTTAATATTAATATTTTCTTTTGTTATTGATAAATTAGTTGATTGGTATTTTCTATGTGTTTTTAATAATTTTGGTTCTTTATATTCTTCAAATAATTTTTCATCTCCCAAAGATATTTTTTTATTTGATATTATATTAATTTTATTTTGATAATCTTTTTTAATTTCTGAAATTTTATCATTACATTCTTTATGTAAATTATTGAGTAAAGATTGAATTTGTTCTTCATTTAATGAACTAAACATATTTTGATTTTCAATATTTGTATCTGAATCTTTTATAAATTCATTATTTTTTTTATCATCTTCAATATCACCTCTAAATGAAATATTTATATATTTTTCATTATTATTATCATCATTTTCTTCATCATCATAATCTTTTCTAAATGAAATATTAAATTCTTTACCAGGTTCTATTTCAATTTTATCATCTTCTTTTTCATTTTCATATTCTTTTTCATCATCAAAAATAATGGTTCTTTTTTCTTCTTCATTTTTCTCATCAATTGTATCATTATATTTTGATGAAATATTGTCATCTTCTTTATTCTTCATTAAAGATTTTATTCCTTTTGTTTCCATTATTCTTTTTTTAGCACTTGTACTTGATTTGGTTTTTTCTTCAATTTTTTCTAATTTATCATATGGTTTTGTTTCTTCACTTTTAGAATTGTGTTTTCTATGTATAATATTTTTTTCTCTTATTTTTATTGGTGTTAATGATATAATATTTTCTATTTCTTGATGATTAATCATTTTATTATTAATAATTTCAATATTATTTTCTAATGTAATTATTAAAGGAATTTTTTCTTTTATGAAATAAGTTTCTTCCTTTTCATCAATTGATGGGAACATATTTTCATTATTATAAATTGAATTAAAATCTATTTCTTTTTCGTTGAATATTCCTTTTTTTAATAAATTTGATTGTTTATTTAAATCATCACTTAAAGACCTCCAATGATTCCATCTTTTTCTTAATCTTATTTTTTCTAATGTTGTTATTTTTGGAATTTTAACAATTTCTTTATTTTTAATTCTAATTAATATTTTTTTTTCAGGTTGATTTTTGTTATCAAATTCAATTGATTTTAATAATTTATGTTTATTGGGAAGATGAGATAATACATTATCATCTTTATAAGAAAAGTTTTGTATTTGTTCATTTAGAATAATATATTCATTAAATTTATTTTCTTTTATTGGTTCACCTTCTATTCTTTTTTCTAATATTTTTTCTTCTTTTTCAATTAAATCTAATTTAATATCTTTATGTTTATCATCAATTTTAGGTTTAATATCTTCTTGTTTTTTATCAATAACTGAAAAATTGTTTTACATTTTCTATAATAATATCATAATATTCATTTATTTCTTTCCATTTTCCAAATGATTGTCTTAAACGAATTTTTTCATATACTGATAATTTTTCTGGAAGTTTAACAACTTTTTTAGATAATGTTCTTATTAAAATATCTTGCTTTCTATCTTCCATTTTTTTAGGAGTGTGATATATATCAATTTTCTCTTTTTTATCTTCTATAATATCTTTCTTTTCTTTATCTTCTTCTTTTTTCTTTTCAAATTCTTTTTTATCTTCTATTTCTCTTGATTTTTCAATATCATCTGTTTTATCTTGTTTTTCTACAATTATTTTATTATCAATATCTTTTTCTTTTATTCCTTTAATTGTAAATTCTTCATTCTTTATATATTCAATATTGAAATCATGTTTAATTAAATATTCTATTTTAGATATATCTTTTTTCTCTTTAATTAATGGTTTTTCTTTATCTAAAATTTCTGTCTTCTTTTCTTCTGATTTAATTTCTGGTTTATTTTGTTTATTTTCAAGTAATTTATCAACTTCATTATCAATAATATCTTCACTTATTTCTAATTTATTTATATAAGGTTTATATTCTTTAATATTCTCTAATTCTGGTCCATGCATTTTAATTGAAATAGGCTTTTTAATATCTTCAATTTCAGTTGGTGTTATTTCCTTCTTTTCAATTACTTTACTTTCAATTATTGGTTCTTCTTTACTTTCAATTATTGGTTCTTTATCTTTCTTTTCTATAAGTTTATCACTTAATTTAATTTCTGGTTTAAATTGTTTATTTTCAAATAATTTATCAACTTCATTATCAATAATATCTTCACTTATTTCAGATTCAGGTTTAATAATATCATAAGGTTTATATTCTTTAATATTCTCAAATTCTGAACCAAACATTATTTTTACAATAATTGGTTTTTTAATATCTTCAATTACAGTTTGTATTATTTCTGGTTTAGTTATTTCTTCTTTTATCTCTTTAATTGGTTCAATTATTTCTTCTTTTATTTCTATAACTTTATCCTTTATTTCTGGTTTATTTTGTTTATTTTCAAATAATTTATCAACTTCATTATCAATAATATCTTCACTTATTTCTAATTTACTTATATAAGGTTTATATTCTTTAATATTCTCAAATTCTGGTCCAAACATTTTAATTGAAATAGGTTTTTTAATATCTTCAATTTCTTGTTTAGTTAATTCAGTTTGTATTATTTTTTCTTTTATTTCTTTAGTTGATTCATCTTTTTCTTCTATTAATAATTTTTCATCTTTTTTAATTTCTGTTATTTCTGGTTTATTTTGTTTATTTTCTAATTTATCAACTTCATTATCAATAATATCTTCACTTATTTCTAATTTATTTATATAAGGTTTATATTCTTTAATAT
>JAJJLH010000287.1:0-27043 GCA_023806865.1 Isotricha sp. YL-2021a
ACTTTAATAATATTTTTTTTCTTCATTAATTTCATAATAAAAAAAGTTTTCAAAAAAAAACAATAATTTTTATTTTAAATTTGATATTATTTTTAATACTAAAAATTTTTAAAAAATAAATATTAAAATTATTTTATAATTAAAATAAATTAATTTCAATATCAAATTCCTTATTAATTTATTTTAATTATCAAACAAATATATAACAACAATAATTTTAAAAAACTAAAAAAAAAAAAAAATTAAAAACAAAAAAAAAAAAAAGCCAAATCACAAATCATCATTAACATGATAACTCAAATCTGAAGAATACCCTTCACACCCAACAATATTATCATAACAAACATCTCTACTTTCCTTAACATAAATATGTTCATTAGGATTTCCACTATTTTTAATCCATTTTCTAAAACATAACAATTTTTCATTTTTAAATCCATAATCATTATTAACATAATCTTCCATAAGATATTCAAAGCAAGCACCATTAATTAAAGTAAAAACAAATCCATTTGTATCAATCATTCTCATATATCTATTCCCAGAATCATAAACAAAAACATTTCCATAAGAATCAATCCCAATTCCTTTTGGAGTATCAAATCTATTTACTCCAATTGGTCCATCTTTAAATCCTTTTACTTTACATAATCCTGCATAAGTCGTTACTTCTGCAGTTAATAAATCTAATTTTCTTATACAATGATTTCCAGTATCACTTATAAACATATAATTTATTTTAACTTCATTTATATCAGAATTTTGATTTGTATTTATTAATTTTATTAAATTTCTATTTATATCAATTGATTCATTTGTTATTTTTGGAAAGGATGAATTTAAACATGATGTGTAATTTGATAAAGTTGAATATTTACATTCTAAAGAATTTGATTTAAATAAATAAGGAGTATATTTTGGATTATATTTTTCAGAATTTGGAAATGAAGTTGCATTGAAAATTACTAAGGCACTTGATTGATTTATTCTTGCATTTTCAGCATCACCATTTCTAAATGAAGGATTATTTATTTCTCCCATTAAAATATTTACTACGTTTTCTTTTATAATTTTTATATTATGTTCATTTGGATCACTTATATATAATAAGTATTTGTTTAAATGAGTTAAAAATTGACCTGTTGACCATTCAACTATTACAGGATCGTCGTTGTAAAATGTTGATGAGAGAAATGTACTTAAGTAACGAGAACCATAGTAGTTTTTTATTTTATATTTTGGATTTAAACGACCTGGATCTTGTAATGTTAAGATATTTTGAAAAAGGATTATTAAATGGAATAATATGTAAATTGAGAATTTTTTTTTTTGAACATTTTTTTTTATTTTGATTATATTTTTTTATAAAATGATTTATTATTATTCTTTTAATTTAAATATTCATTTATTTCTTCATTATATCAATTAATAAGATCTATTCCAAATTTTAATTTTTTGAATATAAATATAATAAATTCTTCTTTATCTTTTTCTTTTTATTTTTTTTCAATTTATTTATAATTAGTATTAAATTTGAATATTCATTTAATTTTTTTAATATTTTTTATTTTGAATTTTATTATTAATAAATAATATAGAATTATTTTTCCAATATTTATAATAATTATATTAAAAATTTTTTAAAAAAATGTTTTTATATTAATGTTAATTATATTATTTATAAATCTTTTATAAAAATGAATTATTATCCATTAATCATCATAGCATTATTCCTAAATAAAGTATGATAATTTTTAAAAAAAATTGTTAAAAATTTTTATATTATTTTTAATGTTTATCACTATATATAATCAAAATTAATTAATAAAAATAAAAATAATTAATTTATTAATCAATATAATTCAAATCTGCTACTCCTTTTCCATTAGAAATTTCAATATATTTTTGATTTATTTCATCTTTTTCATTTAATAAATTGATTTTTTTATCAAAAAAAACAAATTGTTGTTTAGGTGTTAATTCAAAATGAATTTTATCATCTTTAATATCTTTTGATAAATTATTTTCAGAAACAATTTTAACCATATTTAATTTATACTCTTTCCAATAACTTTGATTTTGATAAATATAAATTCTCATTTTATTAAAATGTAAAGTATTATCTATTTTCATTTCTTTTTTTGAAAAAATAAAATATCTTTCACTATCCTCATCCATTCCAGGATTTTGCATTAAGTTAAAATTATCTAAAACACTTTTCCATTTATCTTCTAAAAATATTGAAATTGAAATTGAGGCAACATAATAATTTTTTATTATTAAATAATCAAATGATAAATTTTCTTCTGATGATATTTCATAACAAAAAATATTTTTTCCTGATTCAAAATCAATTTCTGAAATTTTTGATGAAACATTGACATTCATTTAAATTTAATTTTATTTTTAAAAATAAAATATAATACTAAAATAATTATATTAAAAAAATTATATTTATTTATTATTATAAATTAAGTACATGAAGCCCAACAATTATCATTATTTTGAATTTTTTCAGGTTTAAAATTTATTCTTTCAGATTTTTCAAAATCATTTATTTTATTTATTTTTTGAGTTAAATTTTGTAAACTTTTACATCCTTTTATTCTTTTATTTTCATTTTCATTTTCAGAATCATCATTTTTTAAATTTTGAATTTGTAATTCATTTGATATATCATATTTTTCATCCATTATTGTTTCATTATCATATATTGTTTTTAATCCAGAATCATCATTATCACTTTCTGCTTTATTTACTTTTTCAAATTTCATAAATTTATTTTTTCCATAATGTAAATTTATTTTATTTTTTTTTACTAATTTATTTTTCTTTTGTATAATTGTATTATTATTAATTAAAGTTTTATTTTTTGATTTATCATAACAATGACTATTACTTCTTGATTTTAATTTTGCAATATTTATTTTTGATTTTTTTATTTTATCACCTGAATCAGAAATATCTGTTGATATTATACCATTAATTTGAATTCCATTATTACTATTATTATTTTTACTATAATTTATACTTTTATTTATTTTTGAATAACTACAAGAATTTTTTACTGATAATGTATTTGGTTTTTGTGTTTTTTTATTAAAATTTTGAATTGATATTATTGATATTGGCTTTGTTTTTATATTTTTTGATGGGAATATATTTATTTCGTCTTTATTTCGAGATGATTTATTAAATGAATTTTTTTTATAAAAATCATTTTTTTTTAAATTTTTAAATGATAATAATACATTTTCCATTACTTCCTTTTTATTTTCTGTTTTTGGTGAAAAAATATTTTTGTACTTTTTTAATATTGAATCAATGTTATTTATATATTTTTCCAAATTTCCTAAATTATTTTCATTTTTTTGAATTTGGCTTTCAATTATTGTTTTTTCTATAAAAATTTTATTCTTTGTATTATTTAATTTTAATAATTGTAATTCATTTTCTTTATTTTCATTTATTAATTCTATTATTGTAAATGTATTTTTCATAAAATGAAATATAATATCAAATGGAGCTTCAATTGAATTTATAAAGTTATTAATAGAAGTAATTATAATATTTTTTTTATTATCATATTCATTTTTAGAAGTGTCATAAATTAATTTAAAATATTCAAATGAATTAAATAAAAGTGTACTTAAATTATCTTTATTATTTAAAAGGAATTTAAGTTGAATTTCATTTTCTTCATTATAATCAATAAATACTAAAAATACTTTATAAATTTCCTTTTTAACCTTTTCTAATATTTCTATAAATGATTCAAAAAATTTAGAAGTAATTTGTTTAAAAATTATTTTTTGCTGTGTTTTTAAATTATCAATTATTAATCTTTTTTCTTCAATATCAATTTCAAATTGTTTCAATGTTTTATTTATATCGTTATATTCATTTAATTTTTCATTATATAAATCAATTAGTGTTTTAATTTGAATTTTTAATTTATTAAATTCTTTGTTTTTCTCTTCTAATTCAAAAGGTAATTTATTATTAATTTCATTTTTTAAATTATTATTACTCACACTAAAAGTATTCAATTTAGTTAATGTTGCCATCTTATTAATTAAAAAATAATTGAATTAAATAATTATATAAATAAAAAGTTTGAACACATAATTATGAAAAAAAGATTTTCATTTATTAATAATAAAAATTAAATATATTAAATTATTTAAAATATTTTTATTATAAAATTTAAACACTATCTATTTTTTCTTTTTCTTCTTCATTTGGATTTACAATTTCATCTTCTTCTTCTTCTTCTTCATTATTATTATTATTTATATCATTTTTATTAATATTACTTTTATTTATTTCAGCATCATCAATTTTTTCTTGGTCATTTATTTTTTTATCTTCAAATTTACTTTTTATAGACATTAAACTTTGTTTACTATTAATATTAATCTTTTCAGAGTTTTTTAATTTTAAATCATCTTTTTCATTTTCTTCATTTTCTTCTGTAATTTTATATCTTTGAAAAGCATCAATAATCCTTTTACTCATATTTGTATTTAAAAATGAATGAAATTTGTTAAATTCAGAATTATCATTTTTTTTTTCTTCATTTTTATTTTCAAGTTGTTTTGAAATTTTTTTTTCATATTTATAACTTCCAAAATTCGCAACAGTATTAAATAAATCATCTAAAAAAATTTTAACATATTCAAATAAAGGACATAATCCATCAATAAATTGAATTTGACTTACATTATTATCAATTTTATAATAAAACCAAGCGATTTTTACAATTGGATTTTTTTCTAATTGATTAAGTTTTTTTATAAAATCTTCTCCTTTTCTTTCTTCATTATAATATTCTTTATTAAGAAAAATATCATTTATTTGACTTTTTAAAGAATTAATATTTTTTGCAATTTTTAATTCTTTTTTAAAAACATTATAAGCTCTTAAAACTTGTAAAAAATCATCTTTACAATTCATTATATAATCTGTTTGAAAAGTATCTTGTCCATCAGTTTGATCAAAAAATAATTCAATTTCTGGAAATATATCATTTAAATTTTTTGTTATTTCATTTTTTTTTGTTTTTGAATCAAAATCTCCATAAATTTTTTCTACATTTTCAAAAGCTAGTTTTAAATATTTTTTTTTTCCTTTTTCATCATTATCTTCAATATTTTTCTTTTTTTCAATTATATTTTTTATTTCCATTTGTAAATAACTTTTATTCATTGTATAAGGAAATATTTTTTTAATTAAAGTTTCATATAATATTAAATCAATAAAATCTAAAATTGTAATATATTTTCTTTCTCTTTTTTTTAATATTTCATTAATTTTTGAATCCATAAAATAAATTAAATATTTTAAAATAAGATCTTCAGCATATTCTTCAGAAATTGTTTTTAATTTATTTGGATTTGAATTAATAAACATACTTTTATCAGTATGAATATTTGCAATTTTCCTCATAAAAGTATTAACAATATCAAAATAATTATGTTTTTTATGTTTATAAAAACATTTTTTACAAATTAATAATTTACAATCAAAACAAAAAACATAAGGTGATTTAATATAATGAATATCTTTTAAATCTTGTGCTCCACAACATAATGGATAATATAATTTATAATAATGATTTATTTTCAACATTAAATTATAAAAAATTGCTTCTTTTAAATGATTAAATTCTTCATTTTTTTTTTCTTCATTTTCTTCATTATCATAAGCTTCAAAATTAATATCTTGATTTAATCTAATAAAAAAAGAAGGAATAACTGTTCTTTGTATATCAAGTAATTCATGAAATATTGTAAAATTAGTTGATTGTTTAAAAGTTTCATCTTCAAAAATTTCATTTTGAAAAAGAGATTCAATTGCTATTGAAATATCTCTATTTTCAAATTCAGTATCTTCTAAAATTTCCATTAATTTATTTTCAAAATCACTTACAGTTTCTTCAACATATTCATCAATTGATTCAATTAAAATATCTAAATTAATCTCATCTTCTTTATTTTTTTTTTCTTCAATTAAAAATTCTATATAATCAGAAAAAGATGCTTTTTCAATTGAACTTTTAAAACTAATTAATAATCTATTTCCAATTTCTAAATAATTACTTAGAAATTTATTACATTTATTTAATAAGGAAATAATATTATTTATTTTTGGATCATTATCTTCTCCTATTATTTTAATTTCTTGATTATCATCAAATAATTTCATTGGAATATATGATTTATTATATTCATAATCATAAAAATTATCATCAATATCTTTTTTTGTATAAATTACTTTTCCCTCTATTTGATAATAAAATTCAAGAATTTGTAATTTTTTATTTCCTTCATTTTTAATTTCGATACTTTTTTTAAATATTTTTATATCTGTTATTTTTTCTATTTTTAATAAAGGTAATATGTCCTTTTCATTTAAATATTTTTTATCTTCTGGAATTCCTGTTATTTCATTTTGATTTGAAATATTCATAATTGATAAATGTTTTGAAAAAATTGTTGAATCTTTTACATTGAATTGTTGAGGATTGATTATACTTTTATTTTTTGTATATTTAAAATTTATAAAATTTGGTTCATTTAAATTTGTTCTATATAGTCTTGAAAATTTCCTCTTTGGAATTTCATCAATGTTTGTCCTTGATTTCTTCAATATTTCTTTTTGATTAAAATTATTTTGAATTGAGGTATTTATTTCATTACTTTTATCACTTTCATCATTTTCAATCATATTTATTTATAAAAATGTTTTAAAAAATATTTTTATTAACTAAAAAAAATTTTTTAATTTTTAAATCATTATTTAAAATAAATCATAAAAGAAAGAAAAAGAAAAATTATAATATTATTAAATAGAATATTTGAAAAAAAAAATATATGAAATTAATATAAATTTAAATTGTAATATAAATAATAATATATAATAAATAATAATAAATTAATGGAAGCTTTTTCAAATTTAAATGAATCATATACAAGAAGTGAATTAATAGTATTAAATAATTTTAAACAATATTGTGCAAATAAAAATTTAGAATACCGATTTGATTTATATACAAATGATTTCTTAATAAAATTCTTAAGAGCTAAAAATTACAAAATGGAAGAATCATATCAAATGTTTGTAAATTACTTAAAATTTGCAAATGAATTTAACATAACACATATAAACGAAGTTAAATTTCCCAATATAGATAAAATAAAAATATTTTATCCTCATGGTTTCCATAAAACAACAAAAACAGGAAATCCAATTTTACTTCAAAATTTAGGAGAAATAAAAATAGATGATATAAATAAATTACTTCCTGGAAAATTATTAAACCAATATATAATATTTTTATTAGAAAGAATGAGAAATACAATTTTTCCAAAATGTTCCATTGCATCAAATAAACCAATTGATAGAGTTTTTTGCATAATTGATTTATTAGGTTTAACAACAAGTTTAATGACAAAAAAAATTTATAATTTTTTAAATACCCAATTATCAATTTGTCAAAATTACTATCCTGGAATTTTAGATGGATTATATTTTGTAAATTCAGGATTTTTATTTAGAGCTTTATGGTCAACTTGTAAATATTTTTATTATGAAGAAACAAGACAAAAAATTAAATTATTAGCTTTTGATTATAAATCAAAATTAATTGAAAAAGTTTCTCCTTCAAATTTACCTAAATTTATTGGTGGAGAATGCAATTGTGATCCTTATGGTTGTATTTTTTCTGATGCTGGTCCTTGGAATGAGGATAATGAAATTAAAAATGATAATTATAGTAGTTATAAGAAAAAAGATAATTTAAGTTTTATGGATATGATTAATAAAAAAGAAACTAATGAAATGTATGAACAATTAACTTTGAAAAGTAAAAATAAAGAATTAAAAATAATAAAAAAAAATCAAGATGTTAAAGATGATGAATTAGGAGGAAGTGAGATGAATAATAATAATATTATTGTTAATGAACAAATTAATAATATGAATGAAATTTAAATTACAAAAAATTTACAAATTTTTTATTCTAATAAAAAATTATTTATTTTATTATAAAAAAATTGAAACAAAATTTAATAAAAATATATTATAAATTAAAAAAAATCCAATATCAAAAAACAATAAAAAAATAACCATCCATAATCCTCTTATTAAAAAATCTTAAAAAAAAAATCAAAAATTTATGACTGTTGCATATATGAAAACTTAAAAACTCTGATAGCTCCTTCACCTCCACCAATAGCAAGTAATTGTTCAGGTTTACTAACATCATTACTAGAATCCAAAGCGACAGGAGCATGACTTAACTGATCAATAGCAGCCATACCTTTCCCACTCCAATCAAAAACTTTAACAGCATTAACTTGACTTCCTCCAGCAAAAATAAATTTTCCAAAATCATTACTAAATTTACAACAATACAATTGAGTAGCATCTTTAGCATCTTCTTTATCTTTAAAACTCCATTCAATATCTTGTTTCAATTGTAAAGTAGCATAATCCCATAATTGAAGAGGAGAATCCTTTCTCCAACTTGCAGTAAGTACTTCACCATAACAATTCATATCTAAACCTTCACCAGAAATCATAGGTCCATTTATAATATTAATTGGAGTTTCTGTATTTAAATCCCATATTAAAACATTACCATCCCAACCACCAGAAAGTAAAATTTTAGGATTTTCTTTATGATATTTAATAGCATATATTTTACTCATATGACCAGTAACTTTATGATTATCATGACCACCTAATTTTAATTTCTCACTTTTTTTAACACCATCATAAATTCTAATAGAAAAGTCTTTAAAACCTAAAGCATATTCACTACCATCATTTGAATAATCCATTGAAAAAATTGTATTATCTGGAAAAGTTTTTTTATGTACAATTTTACGTGATGGAGTATGCCATTCATATATAGTATCACGACAAGCACACATTAAAATATTATTTGTACGTCCTTCAATTTTAGGACGCCATTTCATTACTTGAACTAATGTTTGATTTTCTGAATTGTCATTACAGTCAAGATCACATACTTGCTTTTTTGTCATCATGTTCCATATACGAACAAAACCATCTCTGTATCCTGCTGCTATGTATTGGTCGTTATAATTGAATTTTACACTATGGATTCCTTTTGGTTCTTTTAATTCAAGGATACATTCTAAATCCATACGGAAATTCTCATCAAAGGTGTTTAAGTTGTATTTTGATGATGGGATTACTTGTTGTTCTTCTGCATTCTCCGGTTCCATTTTTATTAATTGTTTTTTTTTTTTTTTTTTTTTATTTTTTTTTTAAATATGATTATTATTTTTTTTTAAATATTCCTATAATATGATTAATGAAATATAGGGAAAAATTTGGTTTTTTTTTAGGAAAAGATTTCATATTTTAATTATATGGTAAATTTATTTTGAAAATTAAACAAATATTCAAAATATATTTTGATTTAAATAATTAATTATTAAATAATAATTATTAGTATTTTTTTATTTTTCATTTATGAAATAAATTATATATTTTCATTAAATATATTATAAAAATTATAAAAGCAACTCCTTAAAAAAATTAACGTCCAACATCTCTAAATACAAAAATTTTGTTATAAAATATTTAATAATTATTTTATTTTATTTTATACAAATTAACAATAAAATAATTTAAAATAATAAAAAAATCAAAAATTTGGGGTGTTAAAATAATTTAAAAATTTAAAAATATTTTTTGAAATTGTTACAATGAAATTAAAAGACAATGAAATCAATACAGCTCGAATAAAATTAAATTCTTGAATATTGTTGGAATTTTACTTTATTAAATAATATTTAATATTAAGTATTATTAAATAAAGAAATGATGAATTTATATATATATATACCAATTTATAAATGAATGAATTATCCATTAAAAAATTACCCCCATTCTTTAAAGTAAAATATACCTAATATTCAATAATTTAATATTTGTTCTCAATTTTTGATATTTTTTTAATTGTTTTTAAATTCAATTTTAAAATGAATAATATTAAACAAAAATTTAAAATCCCTTTTTTTGTTTACTATTTTACTCAAATTTTTTTATTAATGTTATTTAATTTTTTTTTTGATGAATACAAATAAAAACTCAAATTTGCCTATTAATTTATTAAATGAACTATTAATTAAATCAGTTGGAAATAATAAAAATATAACTGTTATAAATAAAATAGCTGAAGGAGGTTATGGAAAAGTTTATATAGGTAAATATGATGGATATACAATTGTTTTAAAAATTATTCATCTTGAAATTACAAATGATATTAATTATAAAAATAAAAAAAAATTAATTCAAGAAGAAATTAATATTCATAGGAATTTAAATCATCCAAATATAATACGATCTTTTAATCATACTACTTTTTTATATGATAATTATGAATATTTTGTTATTTTTATGTATAATGCAATAAATAAAGATCTTTATACCTTTATACATTATATGGAAAAAAATATTTTAAAAATAAGTAACAACACAGTAAATTTTAAATTCATTTTTTATTATTCTGAAATATCAATTTTATTTCTTATATCCCAAATTATAAAAGGCCTTTTTTGTATGCATGAACATAATATAATTCATTCAGATTTAAAACCTCAAAATATTTTAATTTTTAATAATTTTAACATAAAAATTACTGATTTTTCAATTTCTACTTCAATAAATAAATCTAAAAATACTTTTTTACATATTGGTACTTTAAATTATTCATGCTTTGAATGTATTAATGGAATTACTTTAAGTATAAATGCAACGAAAGTTGACTTTTTTAGTTTAGGAATTACTATATTAGAAATAATTATGAAAAATACATTAAATTATAAGAAAGATGATTTGAGTTCCAAAAAAGACATTGATCAATTTTCAAAAAATATAAATGATGCTTTAAATGAATTAAAAAATTTAAATCTTTTATTGGGTAATTATTATAGTAAAGAATTAATTATATTAATACAAGGTTTGTTAAATCCTGATCCGAATGAAAGATTTGGATTTAAAGAAATTGTTAATTCTAAATGGATTAATAATAATTATAAAGTAATGAATCATATTTATAAAATTAATGTATATGAAAATGAGTTAAAATTATTTATTGAATTACAAAAAAATTCTAAACTTTTAAATATTAAGAATAGTTATAGAAGAAAATATTGTATAAATTTTTAATTAATTATAATCTTTGTTTTTTTAATTTATTTATAATTCCACTTTAAAACAAGGAAATCCCTTTTTTTTGAAAAGATTTAACACAAAAAAAACTTAAAAATAGGGAAATTACTTCAGAAATTTACTGTATTTTGTGGGAAATAGGAGTTTTTTTAGTTAAAGAATTAAATTGAAAAAAAAAAAATTAATTTTATAGGAAATAGGGGCAATTTTTTTCAAAAAAATTATATTTTTAATATGATAAACTATTCAATAATTTATTATTTTTTAAATTTATTATTAATAAAAAAAGTAATTAAAATAAAATGTTTTTTTTAAAATTAATGTAAATTATGCAAAAAAAACAAATATTCTTATATCATTTAATTAGAAAAAAAAATAAAAAAGGAGTAAAAATATAAAAGCAAAGTAAAAATTTAATTAAATAATTAAAAAAAAAAATAAAAAAATAAAAAAATAATTAATAAATTATCCCGCCTAAATTTTTATTTAATCAAATAAACCATTAACAAATTTTTTAAAATTTAAATAAATGGAAATAGAAAAAGAAGAAAAAATAGAAAAAATAATAGAAGAGGAAGAAGAACTTCCCTTATTAGAAGAAGAAGAAAAAGAAAATGAACAAAACAGTGAAAACGAAAATGAAAATGAAGAAAATGAAATATCAAATGAATTTTTAAATGAAAAAATAGATAATATAATGGAAAAAATACAACAATTAGACATAGAAAAAGAAATAGGAGAAAAAGAAAAAAATTCAGGTACAAGAATAATAATAGATAAAATAATATTAGAAAATTTTAAATCATATGCAGGAAAAAAAATAATAGGACCTTTACATTATAGATTCAATTCTGTAGTTGGACCAAATGGAAGTGGAAAAAGTAATTTAATGGAAAGTTTACTTTTTGTTTTTGGAAAAAGAGCAAAAAGAATGAGATTAAATAAATTAAGTGAATTAATACATAATTCTTCATCAATTAAAGAATTAAGAAATGCAAAAGTTTCAATTTATTTTAGAGAAATTAAAGAAGATGATGAAAATAATTTTCATTATATTGAAGGAGGAGATTTTATTATGACTAGAGAAGTTTATAAAAATTCATCAAGTAAATATTTATTAAATGGAAAAGAATCTTCATTTGAAGAAATTAATAAGAAATTATCAAGAAAAGGAATTGATTTAAAACATAATAGATTTTTAATTTTACAAGGAGAAGTTGAACAAATATCATTAATGAAACAAAAAGCTCAAAATCCAAATGAAACTGGTTTATTAGAATTTTTAGAAGATATTATTGGAACAAAAAGATATATTAATTTAATTGAAAAATTAAATAAAGCAATTGATGATTTAGGAGAAATTAAAAGTACTAAAGTTAATAGAGTTAGAATTGCAAAAAATGAATTAAATCAATTAGAAGATATTAAAAATCAATCTACTGATTATTATAATAAAGAAAAACAATTATTAATTTTAAAACATCTTGAATTATTAATTCAACAATATTTAAATAATATTGAATTAAAAAAGAAAAAAAATGAAATTGAAAATTTAGAAAAAGAATTTGATAAAGTTAAAGATGAACAAAAAGAAAAAATGCGTTCTATGGCAGATTTTGCAATGAAAGTAAAAGAATTTAGAAAAGAACAAGAAAAAATAAAAAAAGAAAAAAATGAATTTGAAAAACAAGCTGATAAATTAAATGAAGAAGATCAAATTAAAAGAAGTGAAATGGAAAATTTTTCAAAACAAATTAAAAAAATTGAAATTCAATTACAAAAATTAAATAAAAATTATCAAAGTCAAAATGAAAATATTTTACAAGCAAAAGAACAAAATCCAAAAATTGAAAAAGAATGTGAAGATTTAAAAAAAGAATTTAATGAATTAGATAATAAATTAAATCAAGTTGAAAAAGAAATTTTTTCTAGTACAGAAAGTTTACAAAAAACAAAAAAAGAAATAGAAAATAAATTACAACCAAGTGAATTAAAAATAAATTCAAATCAATTTACAATTGAACAAAATACATCAACTATAAATTTATTATCAGAAAAAACAAAAAATATATCAGATCAAAAAAAAACATTATCAGAAAAATTAGAAAAATTTAAAAAAGAAAACCAAGAAAAAAAAAACATAATATCAACATTACAAAAAACAAAAGAAAAGTTAGAAAAAACAAAAAAAGAACAACAAACATTAAAATTAGAAAAATCTAAAAAAGCAGAAGAAAAAGGAAAAGAAGTTCAAATATTATTATCTCGTTTATCAGAAGTAAAAAATGTAAATCAAGAATACAATATAAAAAACAAAATATTACAAAGTCTCTTAAAAGCACAAGACGAAGGAAAATTAAAAGGAATATATGGAAGATTAGGAGATTTAGGAACAATAGATAAAAAATTTGATATAGCAATAACAACATCATGTCCTCATTTAGATAGTATAATTGTAGAAGATGTTGAAAGTGCACAAAGAAGTTTAGATTATTTAAAAAAAAATCAAATTGGTCAAGCGACTTTTATTATATTAGAAAAAATAAAATGGGTAACTCAAAATATACATTTAAATAATAATATACCAAATGGTTGTTATAGATTATTTGATTTAGTAAAATATGATAATCCAAAATTAAAAAATGCTTTTTTATTTGCTTTAAGAGATACTTTAGCTGCAGATGATATTAAAATTGCTATGAAAGTTGCTTATGGAGAAATTAGAAGAAGAGTAGTTACTTTAAATGGAGAAGTTATTGAAGTTTCAGGAACTATGTCAGGAGGAGGTAAAGCAAAGAAAGGAGGTATGAGCTCAGAAAAAAAAATTAATGAAAGTGATTTAAAAGATTTAACTGAGAAATATAATTTTAAATTAAATGAATATAATTTACTTAAAAATGAATTTAATAATGTTGAAAATGCTTTTAATCAAACTGATAGTGAGTTAAATGAAGTTATAAATCAAATTATGAAAATTGAAAATGAAAAAGAACAAATTGTTAAAGTTGTTAATGAATGTGAATTTGGAATTAATAATTTGGTTAATGATGAAAAAAAAATTGAAGGACAGATAAAAAAAATTAATGAGTTAAATAATCAAAATGATGTTTTAGAAAAAGAAAATGAAAAATTAAAAAATGAAACAAAAGGTTTAAGAAAAGATTTAGAAGAAATAAATTCAAAAATAAATTCTTTAATGGGAGAAGAATATAATAAAAAAAAAGAAAATCATAAACAATTAAAAAAAAAAATAGAAGAATTAGAAAAAGAAATAAGTAATAATAATAATATATTACAAAATGCAAATGAAATATTAAAAAAAATAACAAATGAAATAAAATTAAAAGAAGAAGCAAAAATTGATTATGAAAATAAAATAAATGAAGGAGATAAAATTTTAAAAGAATTTGAAGATAAAGCTTTGGCAATTTTAGGAGAAATTGATAAATGTGAAAATAAAATAAATTCACTTGAAGAAGAATTAACAAAAGGAAGTTCAGAAATTGAAAAAATGAGAGATTTAGTCGCTCAATTAAAACAAGCTCAAGAAAGTAAAATAAATGCAATTAAAGAAGTTAATGAAGATGTAAAGAGAATAAATAAAATTTTAAATCAAGGAAATGAAAAAATTTCTATTAATAAATCAAGTTTTAATCAATTAATAAATGATTTTGGTTTCATTGAAGATTTCGAGGAAGAAATAAATGAAATAAATAATAAAGATTATAATCAAAAAGAAGAAAAAAAAGAAAATAAAAATCAAAATTCTGAGAATAAAAACTTAAATTCAAATTCAAAAGAAGAAAATAAAAAAGAAGAAGATATAGAAATGAGTGATTCAAATATAAAAGAAAACTCAAATTCTGAAAATGAAAATTTAGAGATAAATACATCAAATTTTTCAAATCAAAAAAAACTAAAATTACACTCTTCAGATAAATTATATACAAAATATTATTCTCAGAAAAAACTTCCAGAATCATTATCAGAATCAGAATTATCAATATTAAATTCCCAATCAAAAGATATAACATATACATATACAATGATACAAACAAAATTAAATGACATGAAACCAAACATGCAAGCAATAACTCAATATAAAAAAACATTAATTCTCTTAAAAGAAAGAGAAAATGATTTAAATCAAACAAATGAAAAATTAAAAAAAGCAAATGAAGTATATTCAAATGTAAAAATGAGACGTTATAATGAATTTATGGAAGGATTTAACATAATAAGTAAAAAATTACAAGAAATGTATCGTCTTTTAACAAATGGTGGTGATGCTGAATTAGAATTAGTTGATACTTTAGATCCTTTTAATGAAGGAATATCATTTAGTGTTAGACCATATAAAAAAAGTTGGAAAGTTATAACAAATTTAAGTGGTGGTGAAAAAACACTTTCTTCACTTAGTTTAATTTTTGCTTTACATCATTATAAACCTTCTCCTTTATATGTTATGGATGAAATTGATGCTGCTCTTGATTTTAGAAATGTTTCTATTATTGCTAATTATATTAAGGAACAAACTAAAGATTCTCAATTTATTATTATTAGTTTAAGAAATCATATGTTTGAATTAGCTAATAAATTAGTTGGGATTTATAAAACTTTTGATATTACTAAATGTATTGTTTTTGATCCTAATTCTTATGATGTTAAAGGAAATTCGGTTAAAAAAGATTTTAGTGGAAAAAAAAATAAAAAGAAGTTGTATAGAATTGAAGAAGAAACTGAAGAGGTTAGTACTAGTAAAAAAAAAAGTATAAGGAGTGATAAGGAAAATGAAATGAATGATTAGTGTTTTTTTTATATTTTTTTTTTTAAGTTTGGTCTTTTTTAATTAAAATTTAATTTATTTTTTAATAAATTTTTTTTATGTTTTTTTTATAAATATTTATGTTTATATTTTATTTTTATTATTGATAATTAAATTTATTTTTTAATATTTGATTATAAAATGAGTGATAATAATATAGCTAAATCATTAAGTTGTGAAATTTGTTGTAAAAATGATAAATATTTAATGTGTATAAATTGTTTTAAAAAATTAATACAATTAAATAAATCATACACATCGGATTTAAAAAATAATACAATAAAGCTTCAAGAATCTATTGAAAAACTTTTAAAAATTAATTATGAAAAAGGAGAAAAATTAAATAATGTAATGAAGTCGATAACTCAAAATGAAAAATTAACAAATAATATAAATAAACAAAATATTAAAAATCATGATTTAGAAACTCAGATTTCACAATTAAAACAATTAATAGATAATAAAAAACAAATATTATCAAAAAAAAAGGAAAAAATATATGAAATAGTTAACAAAATTAATAAAGGAAAATATCAAAAAAATAAAGATATTTTAATTGGTTCATTAAATATTACAGGTGATGAATTATTACAATCAATATTAAATTCAAATGAATTTACAATTTTTGAAGAATTATCAAAGAATATAAAAGAAGATAAAAAAAAGTTTTTAAAAGATTTTTTTGATTTATTAATTATCAAAACAAATTCTTTAATTAGAATAAAGGATTTTTTTATAAAAAAAGAAATTAAAATGAGTATAATGAAGATAATTAATATTTCTGATAGTGGGAAGTGTGCAATTGATAATGATAAAGATTCATTCGAAAACATACCCATTATTTTAAAAAGTGAAATTTTAGAAGATAATCAAATTAATTGTTTAAAATTTAATAAATTTTTTTTTATTTTTCAAAAATTTGTTTTATTAAGTTCTATTAGATTAGGAATAAATCTTACATATAAAATGGAATTCCCATTTATAATATCAAAAAATAATATTAAATATCAATATTTAATTGCTCCTCAAAAAAGTATGATTACTAATTCAAAAAATATAAATGAAATCATAAAAGGATTATCTTTTTTAAATTCAAATTATAATTTAATTTTACAAAATGTTTTTGGAAAATCAATTAAACAAAATTGGTTTGATTTTAGTCTATTAATTAATGATATAGATATGTTTGAAAAAGTTTCAATTGAGAAAGAAAATATATCAATTCCAAATGATGACAATTTAGAAATTAATGGTTATATTTTAGTTTCTAATGCATTTAATTAAATTTAAATTTAAATTAAAGATTTTTTATTATATAAAATATACATATAAATCATTAATTATAATATTTAATTATTTTTCATAAAAAATGTATTTTCATATGATTTTAATTTATCATTATTAATTTTCTTTGGATTAAATGAAAAACTATAATTTAAATCATAAGTTGTTTCTCTCTTTGTATTTATTCCTCCATCAGGAATATATCTATTTTCAATCATTCTTTGAGTTTTTTTATCTAATTTTTCTAATTCTCTTAATAAATCATATCTCTCAATATTAACTAAATTATTATTAGGATTAATTTGATTAATTTTTGAATTTGTTTTACTTATATTACTAGAACTTTTATTAACTTTTAAATTAAATTGACTGTTAGATCCATTATTTGAATTTCTTCCACTATTAAATTTACTAATATTTTTAGAATTATTTCCACTATTATTCCAATTATTTTCATTAATTGAATTATTTCCACTATTATAATTACTTACTTTAATTGAATTATTACCTGAATTATTTCCACTATTATAATTACTTATCATATTATTATCATTATTATTCTGATTTAACATTCTTTTTTCAATATCTTCATTATTATATCCTAAAAGTCTAGTTAATCTTAATTTATAAATTTCATCATCATATGGATTAAGATATTCAGGATATAAAGGAGAAAGTGAATTAATAGGATAATAACCAGGATAAAACATAGGATCAGGAAAAAACATATCAGAATATCTTAAAGTTTTATTAGGAGGATAAACAATTTTTCTTTTAGTATCAAATCTATAATAATTTCCTTCATTATTAACTTTTCTTACATTATTTTCAATATTCTCATTATTATTATTATTATCAATATTATTAATATCATTATCATCAGGTCTTTTAATTGTCCATTTATTTCTACATTTATAACAAATACAAAAACAAGCACATTCTCTTACTTTATTATCAGTTTTACAAAAGGGGCAAACTACTAAATAACTTAATATAGGTATAGTTTTTTTATTATCTGCATAAGTAATTGGTTGAGTAGCTCTTAAATAATTTAATATTTCATCTAATTTACTTAATGGTTTTGGTATTTTATTTATTTCATTACATATAGGACATTTAAATACATTCCAATAATTTTTTGCTATATTTATATTTTGACAATTCCAACATTTTATTGCTAATTCATTTATATTTAATTCAGGAGCTAAATTTTTAAAATCATCTCTTATGAAATTTTCATCATATGTAAAATTTTGTTCATTATTTTTATTATTTGGAATTTGGATAATTTCATTATTATCTTGAGAATTATTTTCAGTTTCTATATTTTCATTATATAAAGTTTGTGTTTTTGATGTTTTTGTTGTATTTTTTTCAGTTGTTAAATGTGTTCTTTTAATTTCATTTTCTGAAGTTGTATTTATTACATTTACACTTGAATTAGTTTCTAATGGAGTTTTAGGATTACTCATTTATTTATTATTTTCTTTTTTTTTTATTTATTTTATCTAAATATGTCAGAAGAAGAAAAAAAACCAACTTTACCAAAAATAATGTTATATTGTCATTTATATAACGAAATAGAAAAAGGAATAATACAATCAGTAAAAATAGAAATATCTCCAGAAGTAATAAGAATATTAGATTTAAAAGCAAGTTTATTAAAATTATTAGAAAATTTATTTAAATCTTCTAATATAAAATATACTCCAATATCAATATCAAAAACTTTATTTTCACCTGCAATGAATGATACATCAAAAATAAGAACATTTTTTAAAAATAAAAATGATGTTTTTGTAAAAGTAAAAACTGAAGTAATTCCAATAGAAACAACAAATAAAGATATTAATAAAAATGATATAGTTTTATCATATAAAACAATAAATGATTATTCATTTTATGTTTCATCTGAAAATTATGTTAGAGTTTTAGTCCCAATTCCAGGAATTGAAAAAGTTCCTAAAGAAAATATTGTTACAAACTTTACTGAAAATTCTCTTGAAGTTAAAGTAAATAATGCTTTAAATGGAAATAATTATCGATTTGCTGTTCCTAGATTAGATGCTAATATTATTCCTGAAAAATGTGATGCTTTTGTTAAAGATGATAGATTGATTATTAAACTTAAAAAAGCAAAAAATGATGATCATTGGTCTTATTTATTTAAACAAAAATATGTTGGGGAATAATTTATTATTTTTTATTTTAATTTATTGAGAATTTGAATTGATTTTTATTTTAAAATTTAATAAAAACAATTTTATTTTTTTTATTCAATTTAATTTTTAAAAATTTAAAAAATCAATATTTTATAATTTAATATTAAAATAAAATACAAAATGGAAAAAAGGAAAGATAATCCAATTACAAAATTAAATAAAATAAATGAAGGGAAAAAAAGATTTATAAATAATAAAATAAATTGGACTAATTTAACACAAATAAATGGAGGATTCATTAATCCATCAAAAGGAAAAAATATAAGATTATTAAATAATCAAAAAGAAAGACCACAATCAAATGAAAATATAAAAATAAAATTATTAGATAATATAAGTAAAAGTGAAAATAATAGTTTTGGATTTTTTCAAAGTCAAGAAAATAATATATCATCAAAGGGAAGAATAATAAATTATATTAAAAAAAAACAAAATAAAAATAAAAATAATAGTTGTTCAAATAGTGTAGTAATACAATCAAAAACACCAAAACAATTAAATGAAAACTTTTCAATAAGAAGAAATCAGAATTCAATAAATAAAAAAAAAAGTTTAATTTCATCAAATAATTTAACAAATCATTCTACAATAGGAAATACTTCAAATGGTAATCAAAATATAGAAAAAATATTAGCAAAAGAAATAATTCAATTTTTTGATGAAATGAAAAAATTACAAATAAGTATATGTAAAAAAGAACCAAATGTAAGAGATTTAAAAAGAAATTTTGAAAAAAGAAAATCAAATTTATATAAAGAAGCATTAAAATATTCTAAAACTGAAAATAATATTCATAATCAAATTTCACAAGATAATCGTTCATATAGTTCTTTATTTAGTTCAAATTCTGCTTTTACTTCAGGAACTTATAATGGATTAAATAATAATCAAAATATAAAAGAATTAAATGATTCAATTACAACATTAAAAACTGCTTTAGAAGATTTAAAATCAAATTCTCAATTTATTACTAGTCAATTAAGATTAGAAATTAATAATTTAAATGAAAAAATAATTAAACAAATGAATACAATTAATCAATTTGAAAAAAATATTAATAATAATCTTAATTCTATTAAAGGAATTTATAAATTATTAAAACCAATGATAATTAATTTAAATTTAAATTTGAATAGTGTTGATTCATTACAAAGTCAAACTTCATTTTCTAATTCAAATAATTTACAAGAAAATAAATTTGAATGGTATGAATCAAATATAAAAAATATGATATCAAGATTAGAAATTAAAATTAATAATATTCAAAATTTAGTTATTGAAAATAATAATCATAATCAAGATCAAAAAAGTTCAATTGGCGATATTCCTGATAATAAATTATATTTTTTTGTTAAAAATGCCTCTTCTGAAATTATTGAAATGATTAGACCTTATATTAATGAAGAAGAAAATGAAAATGAATTAAATAATATTTTTGAAACTAAAGAAAATATTGAAGATGGTATTATTGTAAATGCAATTGAAAATGTTAAAAAAGATATTAAAAGTTTAATTAATCAAATTAATAATTTAAAATTAGAAAAAGAAAAATTATTAAAAGAATTAAAAGATTCAAAAATACAAAATGAAACTTATAAAAATACATTAAATAATTCAATTTTAAATAAAATAAAATCTAATGATAATATTAATAATATAAAAGAAGAAGATGAAAATTATATTGAATCTGAAAATTATAAAAGATTAAATAATGATTTATTAGCAATTCAAAATGATTTATTACAAAAATTAGAAATGAAAGATATAGAAAATGAAAGAAATCAAGAAACAATAAAAGAACTTCTTTTAATAAATAAAAATGAAGAAATAAATATTATAAATGATAACTCATCAAATTATGTTTCAAATGAAAAATATAGATATTTACTTAATTTATATAGTAATGAACAAGATCAATTAAAACAATTAAAAAATGATTATTTACATTTAATTCAAAATTTATCAAATTATGTAGAAAATGGAACTAAAATTTCTTTAGATATAAATAAAATAAGTTTCAATACAAATAAAAGAAGTACAAATGAATTAAATTTTGATGAAGAACAAGATTCAATTGAATTAGGAAGAATAAATGAAAATGATTTATTAACAGATAAAAATTCAACAATATCAAATAAGAATTTAAATATTAGAATTAATAGTAGAGAAAGTAAAGGAAGTAATTGTGCAACTTTTAATAAATATATTAATGTTACTAGTAATATTCCAAGTAGTAAAATGGTTAATATTAAACATATTACAAGTATGAAACTTGAATTAAAACAAAGTAAAAATGAAATTGAGAAATTAAATAAAAAATTAACTGATTTAAATGATGTACTTTCTACTATAAGTAGTGCTATTAGTAAATTATTTCAAGAAGTTCAATATTCTAATAAAGGAAAAGAACTTTTTAATTTAATTTTTAAATTGTTAAATTATTCTGAAGATACAATACATAAAATGTTTATTGAGAAAGAAAAAATGAAAAAGTAAAATATAAGGTTTTTTTTTATTTTTTTTTTCAGAGGAGTTTTTTTATTTTAATAATTAATTAATTAAAATTATATATTATTTTTTATAAATTAAATTTTTTTTTAAATGAAAATTGAATTTAAAATTGAATTTTTAACTAATTCATTTGATAAAAATGTTTATGTTTATAGACTTGATCAAGCAAGTAAAAGAGATTTTAAAATAGATATTCGAGAAAAAGCAAAAGAAATTTCTTTATTATTATTTTCATTTATTCAACAAAATAATTTAGGAATTTTTTTTTATAAAGAAGAAGATTATAAAAACCAAAATTTAAAAATATATTTTTATTTATGTTCTGATGAAAAAAATCATATATTGATTAATGAAAATATATTAAAAAAAACAATAATAACAGAAGTATAATATTAATATAATAATTTTAGATTGTTTTTACTCCAAGTCATAAATTAACTAGTATATTTTTAAAGAATAGATATATAAAAATAACTAAAACTTATATTGAAAATATATTTTTATCACAAAAATATGAAAAAGTTGGATCTTTTTTTTTATATGAGAGAATAGATAGTATTTATTTTAATAAAAACAAAAATCAAAATGAAGAAGAAAAAAATAAAATAAAATTAATTAAAAAAAAAAATAATTTAGAAAAAACTTTAGAACAAATTGAAGAAGAAAAGAAAATATTACTTGACTCATTTCCGTATATATATTATTTAGGTTTTTATTATGAAGATGTATAGATATATATAAATTTTTATATAGGGAGATATTCTCTTAAATAGTTTAAATGTAAGAGAGAGTATTTTTTATATGAGAATTATTATAAAATTACAAGCTGGAATTATTTATTTTAAACAATGTGACCCAACACAATCAAATTTACATTTATTATTTGAGCAAAAAATTGGAAATTTATATAATAAAAGTTTCCTTACTAATATATCAATATTACAGAAATTAAATAGAAAAAAAATTTTTGATATTGAATCAAATCACATATCTTCAGTTTCAAAATTTAAATCAAAAATATTATTAACTTATCCTTATGTAATGCATTCAAAAAGTAAATATATAATGCCATTAATGATAGAAAAAATAATTCAAATTTTTTCAAATTATAATGAAATGTCTTCAATATTTTCAATTAATGATGGATTTTATAATTTTGAATTAATTGGACTTCCTCTTTCAGGACATGATAAAAAGATTTTAAAATTATTATTAAGTACATTAAATGAAGAAGTTACTTTAATTATTAATGAAAAAATAAGTTCAATTCTTGAAATAAATTATGATAAAGATATTCCTTTTAATTTATTATTTAATAAATTTATTAGATATAATGATTCTACTTGTGATTTAATAAATAAATTTGAAATTTATTTATATTTTAGATTATCAAATAATGAACAAAATGTGTTTTTTTATTTTGATAACAATAGAATAATTAAAAAAGATATTAATGATAAAGAAAAATTTGAAGCAGAATTATGTGAATATTATTTATTTATTAATGAAATTTATAATATGAAAGATTTACTTGGAGAAATTACTTTTAATCTAAATAATTTAACTCTTAAAACAGATTCATCTTCAGAAAATAATGAAAATCAAATTTTTAATTCATTAAATTATCAAAATAATAATAATCAACAAAAAGAAAATAATGATTTACAAATAACTAAAAATAATAATTTTTTAAATCATTCTGTTGAAATAATAGAACAAAAAAAAAAATCTTCTTTAAAACCATTTGATAGTTCACAAATATTAATTAGAAGTAATTGTAAAATTGATTGGGGTAATACATTTTTATCAAAAACAGAAATTAGAAAAAGAAATCAAAATATTAAAGCAACTATATTAAGAGCAAATAAAGAACTTGAAAGTCATTATGAAAAGGGATTAATTAATAATAGTTTTATTGAAGATAGTAGAAAAGTGAATTTTGATATTCATTATGATAAAGATTTAGTTTTAAGTAGGTTAAGTCAAAAATTATTTTCTAATTATTCTGATGAAGAATTATAATTACTATATTAAAAATATTATATAAAAATAAATATTGTTTTATTAATTATTAATAAAAAATTATAAAAGTTATTTTATATAAATTAAACAATTTATAAAAAAGAAATAATAAAAGTATTCCAATTTATAATAACTAAATTTTAATAGAATCATTAATTGATAGAAATTTGATAAATTTAATTTTACATAATAAACTTTTAATTTAAAAAATTAAAAGCATTCATCAATAGTTTCTTTATGATTTTAAATTTTAATTAACAATTTTAAATATAAAAATTAAATTCTCAAGTTGTTAAAAGTTAAATTAATTTAATTTTTTATATATGAAAAATTTATTTAAAAAAAAGATATACCTTCATTAGAAATTTGTTAATTTTAATTTTAATAAAAATTTCATAACAATAAATTTATATGTTGATAGCAATTAAATGAATTTGTTTTTTATATCATTAAATTTAAAAAAAAATTAGATGCATGCATGATTATCATTTATAATAACATATTTATTCTGAATATTATTACTAAAAGTACAAATTCCCATAAATTAAGTTTTTAATTTCAAAAAAAAAAAATAATCTTAAATTAAATATTTATATTATTTGATTACCATTTTTTTTTTTATTTCTTTTTAATATCCAAAAATTGTTTTGGAGTAAAAAATTTATTCTCTATTGTTTTACAATGATTAAAAAATAAAAAAATTAAATTATTTAACATTTAATTAACAATTAATTATACAATAAAAATTTATTTTTAAAATTAAAAAAAACAATCATCTACAAAATATGATAGAAAATGAATATTTTAGAAATTTTTCAGTAGTAATAACTGGAGATACTTTAGTAGGAAAAACAGATATTTTAAATAGATTATTAGGAAAAGGATATAAAGGTTTAATTGAAGTAGGTGAATATTCAGAAAAGAAAATAATTGATACAAAAACAAATGGAAAATTATTAATTACATATAATAAATGTCCAAGTGGTGAATCATATGAAAAATATAATGAAAATTTATATAAATATGGTGAAGGATTTATTATTGTTTTTGATATAACTGATAAAAATACTTTTGATAATATTGATAAATATGTTAATTTAATTAAAGAAAAATCTAATAAAGTTTGTTTAATCGCTTTAATTGGAAATAAAATTGATTTAATGGATAAAATGAAAATTAATGATGATGAAATTTTTCAAAAATGTCAAGAAATTAAACAAATTTTTCCTAGTAAAAGAGTTTTTTTAAGAACTATTTCTGCTAAAAGTGGAGATGGAATTAATGAATTAGAAATTGATATTATTGAAGAAGCAAAAAAAAAATTAAAAAGAGAAAAAGAAGAACGTGAATATCAAGGATTTGAAGTAATATAATAATATAAATTAAATTATAATTAAAAATTAGATTATAAATAAATTATATATAAATAAAGAAAGTAAAAATAAATAAATGTTTCAAATATTTTTTAATAAATATGAAATATATAATTTTAATTCAAATAATTTAAATATTTTTCAAAATAAATTACACTTAATTTCTTTTTATTTACATCATTATTTATATATTTTAAAATGACATATTATTTATCTTTTTCCTTATTTTAATTATTTTTTTCTAATTAAATATTTTGCTATAGGACTATTATTTTCATTATTATTATATTCACTTATTTTAGTTATTTTTCTACTTTTATCTAAAATATTTTTTGATTTTGTATTTAAAAGTTTATATTTTATTTTTTTTCTTTTATTAGTTTTTGTTTCATTTTCATTTGAGAAATTTGTAGTTTTTTTATTTGTTTTATATCTTGTTAAATAATTTAACATATCTTTTTCTTCTAAAACTACAGGAAAAATTTTTTCAATTATTTGAGAATTATTAGTATTATAATGATTTTTATCATTTTGAGTTCTTAGATTTTCAAATTCTTTTCTTCTATTCATTTCTAATTTTTTTCTTATTTCATCTTGAATCATCTTTTTAATATTTATATTATTTAACTTATTTTCATTATCATTACTTTTAGTTTTATTAAATGAAGAATTTGATTTTCTTTTTTCAATTGCTTTTAATAATAAATCAAAATTTAATTGATATTGATGATTGATTTGATCAATTTTATTTTCTAATATTTGACTAACATTTCTATAATCATTTTCTAAATTTTGAATTTTATTCATTGCACTATAATTATCATAATCAATTTTAGAATTTAAATGATTTAAAAAATCAGAAAATTTATCTCTAATAAAAAAATTATTTGATTCTATATCATAAGGCATCATATTAACAGTTGAATAAGAATGATTAAATGGAATTTGTTGTATTATTGGAATTGGTGGTAAAATAACTTGTTGAACTTCATTATTTCCATTTATATTATTCTTATATTTATTATTTAATTTTTCAATTAATATTTTTATCATTTCATTTTGTCTGTTATTTTTTTCATTTTCTAATTCAATTATTTTATCTGCTAAAAGTTCAAATTTTTTATTTGTATAATATGAATATTCATTATTTGGATATATATCTCTTGTATAATTCATAGATAATTGAGGTTGAGATAATGATTTTGATAATCCTCTTTGAGTTGAATAATTATTTTGTTTATTTAAATTTACTATTCCCCCTGAATAAAATATTTCATATATTTTCTCCATTTAAGTTTACTTATTATTTAATTATTTAGTTTTGTCAAAAAAAAATTATAATATTAAAAATTATATTATATAAAATTTATAATATATTAAAAAGATATATAAAAAAATCAAATCCTCATTAAGAAGTAAATATTAATCAAAATATTAATTACAATTTTTAATTGAAAAAATATAAAAAAATCTAGAAATTGATTTTTTAAATAAATTTATTTTTTTATTTAATTTATTTATAATTATTATAAAATATAAAATAATTTAAGGAAAATCAATGATAAGATTGATATGGGGATTGGGGATTGGGGATT
>JAJJLH010000288.1:0-27017 GCA_023806865.1 Isotricha sp. YL-2021a
CCCAATCCCCAATCCCCAATCCCCAAGTATATGAAAAAAATTTTATATTTAATTGTTTCAAATTTAATATTAAGTTTTGAAAAATATAATATATAATTAATTATAGATATTTAATTTCAATAATAAGTTTAATATAAATATTTATTTTTAATATAAAAAATTATTATTATAATGTTCTTTTTCATCACTTGGGTTATAATTATATTCATTTTCATAATTTATTTTGTCATAATTATTTTCTTTTTTAAATAATTCTTTATTTTCTAAATTGTCATTTAAATAATAATTTTGATTATTTTTATTAACATTTTTTATTTTATTATACATTCTATTCATAATTTTATCTTCATTTGTATAATATATTCTATTATGAGAAGATGATATTTTATTATGATTATTATTGAGATATTTATCTTCCATTAAATCATTTTGTAAATTGTTTTTATTTTGTTCATAACCATAAATAAAATTTAATGTATTATAAGATGATTCCCTTTTTAATTCTTTAACATTATTTTTTTTTTTTTTATTATTGGGTGTATATGTACGAGAGGTCTCATTATTTAATTCTCTTTCGATTGGAGGAGTATAATAATTTGATTCATTATAATTATTATTATGCTCATAATCACTTTTATATTTATTTTTATGATTTTCAAGTTTTATATTTGAATTTGAATTATTAAAAATATCAAGTTGATTTTCAATTAAATAATTTTTTGATTTATAATAATCATAATTATTTTGTTTATTATAATCCTTATGAATATCATTATTATTATAATTTGAAAATTTTAAATTTTTTTTTGTTATAATTTTAAAATTTTTATATTTTTCTGGTTCTAATATTATTAATTCTATAATTTTAACATTTGGCATCAGTACACAATTTCCATTATTAATGGATAAAAAAATTTCTTCATTAATACTAAAAATTTTTACTAAATCATTACACAATTTTTCAACAGTTAAATTTGGATCAAAATCAAGTTGAATTTCTATTGATTTTGATTCATAACTAATTTTAATTTTTAATTGTTCTAAAACTTTTATTTTAATCGATTTTAATATTAAATTTTTATCATGAAAATTCGAAATTTTTAATTGAATAAAATCATCATTATTTAAATTAAACAAATCATAACCATTAATATCATATTTTTGAAAATTATTATTATACATATCTAAATTTATATCTTTTAACCAATTATTAACTTTATGAAATGACCAAGATGTTATATTAGAACTCATTATATTTAATAATTTGAAATTAATTTTAAATTTAATTAATTAAAAAAATAAAAAATTATTTATTGCCTACTTGCATATTCAAGACTTAATCCTAAACAATTTTTTTGATTTTTTAAAAATTTTAAAAGTACTTTTCTCAAAAATATAATATCATCATTCATATCATCTATTTTAAAATTTAAACATTCTTCAAAAATTTTATATAAATCTTCAATTGGCTGAAATTCAATAATATTATTCATATTTGAAAATATAATTTTTACAATAATTTCTTGGGCAACTAAATAATTTTTTAAAAATTCATTTAAATTATTAAAATCAAATTCAAATTTTTTTAATTTTATAATCCTTTCATTTACTATTCTATATGAATTATTTAAATTTGCACTTCTTGAATTAAATAAATTTTCATCTCCTTCAGTATAAGAAGTATCAATATCAAATCTTGAATCTTGAATTTGTCTTTTAACTTTTTCACATGATTTTATAAAAATTTCTAATATTCCATTTATTGAATTTGAATTATATAAAGAATAATATTTTTTCAATTCTGATGATGAAAATAATTTTATATTTATATTAAAAAACATTTTTAAAAAAAGATTTGGTGTAAATTCATTGTTTATATTATTGAAATTTTTTGCTTCTAATTCATCACAATAATTTTTTAAATTATGTAATTCTTTTTGAATTAATAAATTCTTTTCTTTTTCTTGATTTAATAAATTTTTTAAATTTGCAATTTCTTTCTCATTCAAAATATTAATTGAAGTATTTGTATCAGGTTGTTGAATTTCCATTTCAGGATTATTATTATAAATATAACTATTTTGATTACTATTTCCATATAATCTTTGTGAAGATTTTCTAAGAGAATAATTATTAATTCTATCTGTATTATTTTCAAAATTATAATTTGAATTATTTGGATTTTGCATTAAATTATTCATTTCATTTTTAATTTTTCCAATTTCTTCCTTTAAAGTTTTAATTTCTTTCTTCTTTTGTTTATAATTATTTTCATTAAATGATTCATTTACTGGAATATTTTGAAATGGTTGAATTGTATTATAATTATTATTATTAAAATTATTTGAATTATTTATATTATATTTATTTGGCATTGAATAATTATTTATTTTATTAGGAATTAATTCAAAATTCATTACTCTTGATGGATTTAAAGAATTTTTCCAACTTTTACTAAATGTATTAAATGGATTTAAATTTATATTTGGATTTTCAATTGAGTGAAAAAATTGTTCATTATCCTTTAATTGTTGTATAGTATTTTTCAAATCATTATTTTCATGTATTAATTTATTATTATCTGATCTTAAAACTACAATTTCTGCTTTTAATTTATCTAATTCTTTTTTATATTTATCTTTTATTATTTTATTATTTTCTTTGGCAATTTGAGCTTTCCCATCTAATCCTTTTTCAATATAATTAAATTTATTTTTAATATTATCAAACTTTAATTTAATATCATCTTTTAATTTTTGAGCATATAAATCAAATTGTTTTTTATTTTCTAATAAAATCATAATTTTCTTTTTCAAATCAATATTTTCTTTTTCAATGATATCATAATTTGTTTTTAACATTATAACTTTAGTACATAAACTTTTTAAGTTTTGAGTATCTTTAATATTTAATTTAGCAAAAACATCTTCTAAAAAAGAAATAAAATTCCCTTCTCTAATTAATGAAGAATATAATTCACTTTTAACTAATTCAGTTTTAAAATTCATATCCATTAAAAATTCTTTAGAAATAGATTTTAAATCATTTGGAATATACATCATTCCATTTAAAGCATCTTCTAAAGCAAAAGTTGTTTTTTTATTTTTAAAAATATTTTCAAAATCTGAAAAAGTAGTATTAGTATTTTTAAAAGTAACTCTATATGCATTATCAATTTGTTCTTTATTTGAATTATTAAGTGAATTATAAAATATTTTTATTGTTTTTACTGCTTGTTTTGTTAATTCAGCAACATTTGATTTATTTTCTTTATTTATTTCTTTTGAAAAATTAACCATAACTTTTAATTGTTCATCTTTTTGAAATATAATATCATTTAATTCTTTTATTTTTTTATTTTGTTCATTTATTAATGATTCTCTTTCTTTTATCATAGTAATCCAATTATCTGTTCTTTCTTTTAAATCATTAATAACTAATTCTCTTTCTTTAATATCTTTTTCTTTTTTATTTGCCTCATCACCTCTTGATATTAAATTATTTCTTAAAGAATTATTTTCTTTTCTTAATTGAATTGCTTCTGTTTGTAATTTTTCATATTTTTTTTGTAATTTATCTAAATAAATATTTGACTTTGAAAAATTATCAATTGCTTTTTTATTCAATTCATTCTCATTTAATAATTCATTTTTTAATAATTCAACATTTTGATATTCTTTAATAACTTTTGAATATTCATCTTTTAATTTTGTTATTATTTTATGTGATTCTTCAATTGAATTTTCTTTTTCTTTTAAATCATTTTGAAGTTCTGATAATGCAGTTTTAAGTTGTGTATTTTCATTATCTAAAATTTCAATATTTTTTAATAAAGCATTATTAATTCCTTCATAATCTAACTTAGTTTGACGAAGCATTCTTGCCATTGATGTTGATTGATTATTAGAATTATCTTCTGACATTCTTTTTAATTAAATTTTTAAAAATTTTTATTCATTAATTTAATTTATATTTATGAATATTTCTTTATTATGAATATTTAAATTTGAATTTATTTTGTATTATTTTTATCTTTTGTATTGTAATTATTGATTTATCATTTTTTTTATATATATTAATTGATATAAAATTTCTGAATTTTTTTATTGAATCTTTTCGATACAATTTCCTTAAAGAATTCATTATATTTTTAAA
Source organism: Isotricha sp. YL-2021a (assembly GCA_023806865.1). Taxonomy (NCBI): domain Eukaryota; phylum Ciliophora; class Litostomatea; order Vestibuliferida; family Isotrichidae; genus Isotricha; species Isotricha sp. YL-2021a. Next base: position 4,156 of record JAJJLH010000288.1, read on the forward strand.
CAAATTAAATATCAAATTTCTAAAGTTTTTAATTTTTTTTTTTTTAATTACAAAATCAGTATAATTTTAAATTGAGTAATTTAATTTTATTAAATATTTATCTTTGTGATTTAAAATTGAAATATTATTTATTCATTACTAGATTAATCTCTTTAATTTGTTGAATCAATAAAAGTAATTAATAGAAATATTAATGAAATAAATTCCAAAAAATTTAAAACACAAAAAAATAATAAGTTTTAATTATAAAAAAATTCTAAATTATTTTTATTTTTTTATTGTATTAATAATTTAATTAAATTTTATTTATTTTAATTTTATAAATTGTTTACTGATGAGTAACAAAGAATTTGATAATGTAAGTTCATTTCTAGATATATCAATATTAAAAATAAAAATATTTGATAATGAAAATATTAAAGATTCATTTTATTTATGTTTTGATATAAATGGAATTATTTCGGAAGAAAAAATTATTAAAATAAATGAAATAAAAAAAGAAATAAATTTAAAAATTAAATTAAAAGATGATGATCTTAAACCTTCAATTCCTATTTATATTAAATGTTACAAAAAATTTTGGTTAATATTTAATAAAGAAATTGCATCTATTAAGTTTTTATTTAATTTTAATAGGTCATTTCCATTTAGACAATGGTTTTATTTAAAAAATTTAAATGAAGATAATATTTTATCTTTATTGATTTCTATTAAGTTTCATACAAACAATAAAATCATTCCTTGTTTAACAGATGAAATTAGACTTGATGAAATAATAAATTTAATATCAAATTGTAATAAAAAAATTATTGAGAATGAAAATAAATTGAAAAAAAAAAATTTAAATGCAAATTTAATTATGAATAATTATTTTGAAAATATAAAAAAATTAGAAAAACAAAGAAGAAAATTTGAAGATAATATAAAAGAATTTAATAGAAGTTATTTCAAAATTGAAAATAAAGAAAAAGAATTATATGAGAGAAAAAAAATTTACAAACAAAAATTATTTCGTGAAGAATTAGAAGATGAAATAATGATAAACTCAAAAGAAAGTTTTGAAAATTTAAATTTTATTTTAATAAATATTAATTATAATATTACAGAAGAAACAAAAAAAAATTATTATAAAAACAATTCAAATAATTTAATTGATAATAATATTCTATTTAAAAATTCAATTAATAATGAATTTGATAAAGAAGCAAAATTATCTCTTATATCAAAAGAAAGTTTCAAAAATAAATTTAGTACAAGTACAAATTTGACATCAAAAAATAATAGTGAAACTTCATTTTCTGGAATAATTTCTCCTTTTTCAAAAGATGAGAATAAAAAAATAAAAATAATATCATATGAATATCATAAAATTGATAATCATAAATCTCCAAAACTAAAAAAAGAAAAAATATATTCTCAATCAAATATTATGGGAATTAATATTCCAAATAATATTATTAATTTTAAAATATCAAATCAGGATAATAATTCTAATGAGAAAAAAGAAAGAAAAAAAAAAAAAGGAAATACCATTTCTTTAAATAGTTATAAATCTAGTTTCACTAATATTCCAATGAAACCTATTCATTCTTTTTTTAATTTTAATTTTAATTTAGGTGAATCTATAAATCAACAAAATAAAAATAAGAAAAAAATCAAAATAAAAAATATTAATTAATATTTTGTATATAATTAAATAAAAATCTATAATGATAATTTTTTTACATAAATAAAAAATTATTATAAATAATTCTTTATTTATTTGTTATTTTATTAGTTTAATTTTATTTTTTTTAATTGATTATTGAAATGAATGAAGATTATAAAAAAGATTTTGATGAATTTTTTAGAATTTCACATTTTGATGATTGTGATATGGAAAATTTAACTAAAGATGAATTTTATGAGAAATTTAAACAATTTCAGGAGAAAAAAAAATTAGAAAATTCAATTGGTTCAAATAATTTAATTAATGAAAATTTAAATACTGAAAATAATATAGATTTAAATAATCTTCTCACTAATGATTCAAAAGATAATTTAAATAATTATTTAATTGATAATAATATAAATATTGATACTAATATTTCATATAACAAATTAAATGAGAAAAACAATATTGAAAATAAAGAAAATAATTCAAATAAAAAAATAAGTTTAAATGATATTAATGAAGATAAAAATAATATTTCAATAGAAAAAAACATAAAAAATAATGTTGAAACAACAATTACAAAAGCAAAAAAAATACCTGATACTCAAAATATAAATCCAGATGATATTCAAATAAAACCTAAAACAATTGACTTTAATAAATTAGTTGAAGAACAATTATCAAAAGAATCTCAAAATTTTATTCAACCTTCTAAAGACCCACCTGTAAAATTTACATATAAAAATCAAACAAGTCATTTTTTAGATAAATATAAAGTGTCTAAACCAGAAGAAATAGATCAAAGAAAATATAAATATTATACAGATAATTTTAATAAATCAAAATCAAAAGATAAAATATCAAATAAAAATAAAATTCCAAAACCTTCAACAACAACAATTACTAGAGTTAAAAAAGAATCAAATATAAATAATAATAATAATAATATTAAAAATGTTAATAATACTATAAATAATTTTTCTACAATTAATTTATCAAGTATATCTAAAGTTAATGAATCAACTATTTCTAATAAGAGTTTAGAAAATTTTAAAATAAATAATCTATCTATTGAAAAAAAAGAAAATGAAATTAAATTTGATGATGATGAAAATGATGAAATAACAATTCAAAAAATACCAATTTCATTTGTTCTTCATTTATCTTCAGAAAAACCAAAAATAATTCCTATTCAAGTAAATAGGAAAGAAATAAGGAAGAATAATTTAGAATTAACATTAAGTAATAAAAGTAATAATTCTTATATAAAAAATAATCAATTAAATTTTAATTTTAAAGCAATCCCAAATCCTAAAACAAAAAATGTAAAAAAGGATAATAAAAAAGAAGAAGAAAATGATGAAAATCCAAAAAACATAAATTCAATAAGTAAAATAAGTAATAAGTTAACAAATCAAGAAAGTTTTAATAATGATTATAAGCCAAGTTTAAATACAATTAATCTAATAAATAAAGAATCTATTTTAGATGATTTTTTAGAAAAACAACCTGACAATATAATTCATCAAAATAATAATAATAAAATAAAAGATGATAATAAATTCAAACTTAAAAATATAATAAATAATAATAATAATGAATTAAATAATAATGAACTAATTAAAGAAAAATTAAATGAAATTGATAAACAAATACATCAAATTAAAATTGAAAAAAAGAAAGTAAATGATTTAAGAGAATCATATGAAAAATTAACAAAAAAATTAAAAGATGATATAGATAAATTTAAAAAACAAAAAGAATATGAAAGAATTCAATTTGAAAAATATAAAGAAGATGAAATGAAAAAATTTGAAAGAGAAAAAAGAAATGCAATGAAAAATATAAATATAAATGCAAATAATATTTCTCAACAATTAAAAGCTCAAAAAGATGAAAATGAACAATTAAAATTAGAAATAATGAGATTAAAAGAAGAATTAAAAAATAAAGAAAATAGAAATAATTTAGCAATGGATAGATTAAGAAAACAATATGAAGAATCTCAAAAAGAAATAGAAAATTTATATAATGAATTAGATTTAAAAAAATATAATAATAATAATGCAACAATAAGAACAAAAAAAAATACAAAAAAATTACAAGATTTAAGTTCATATTCATCATTTAATAATCAATTAAATACATTAGAGCATACTTTAAATAATAATAATAAACAAAAATCATCTCCAAATCAAAATCTAAATAAAAAAAGTATATCAAATCAAATGTCTCAAAAGAGAAATAATTCAATAACAAAAAATCAAAAAAACTTAAATATCATAGAAAACAATATAAATAATATAAATCAAAATAAAAATATAAAAAATGAAGAATCAAACATAAAAAAAAATAAACAATCAAACCATAATATATTAGACTTTGATGAAGACGATAGTCAATATGATATGATTTTCCTTCCAAAATATCATGATGAAAAAATGAATAATGAACTAATGGTAATATCCCAAGATATAACAGATGATAATAAAATTATAAAAACATATTCAAATAACAAAGTAGAAATTTTATTCCCAAGTGGATTAAGAAAAGAAATATTTGAAGATGGATATCAAATTACATATTTTACAAATAAAGACATTAAACAAATTTATCCAGATAAAAAAGAAGTTTATTTTTTTGCAAAAGATAATGCAATTCAGACTAAATTTCCAAATGATATTCAAGTATATAAATTTTCAAATGGACAAATAGAAAAAAATTTTCCTGATGGAGGAAAGACTGTAAAAGATCCAATTGGAAATATTTGTACTACTTATTCAGATGGTTATCAAGAAACTTTTTTTATTGATGGAAGTATTCAAAGAAAAAATATTAATGGAATTATTACTATTGATTATGAAGATGGGACTAAAGAAACTTCTTTTCCTGATGGTAGTAAAATGAAAGAATTTACTGATGGGAGAGTTTGTAAAATTAATTCTGATGGGAGTAAAGTTGATTTTTATAAATGAAATTTTTTTTTTTTGAAGAATGTTTTTATTTTTTACAAATTATTTATATTAATTTAAATATTTTTATTGGAAATTATTGAAAAATATTTTTCTAAATATTAGATTCCAATTATTATTTATAATTTACCATACACAACTTTCTATTAATTATTAATATTTTAATAATATTATATTAATATATTGGATATTAAAAAATAACATTTAATATTATCAATATTATTTCTATTTTCAAATTGTTTTATTGAAATTCCTATATATTTAAATTCAGAATCAAATATAAAAGTATATTTATCTTCTTTAATAAGAGATTTTATTATATTAATTGGATCTTCATTATCAGTAATTATTTGGACATTTAATAATTTAATGTTTAATTTAGTTTTATCATCTTTTAAATAATTTTTAATTTTTTCAAATATATTTCTATTATTTTGAATTAATTTATTATTTGATATATTTTCTTCTTCACTTATTTTCTTTAAAATTTTATTATTTTTTAAATGATTATTTAATTGTATATATTGTAAATTATCCATTTTTTCAATTGCAAAAAAAATTTCAATAAATTTTTTAGGGGAATTTCTAAATAGATTAATTAAATTTAAAAGTTCAAAGCAATTATATATTATATCACAATTAAACTGTAATTTTCTTAAGATTTGATATTTAGAATATTTTTTTACATTAAATATTTCACATTCTAATTCACCATCTAAATAATAATTATTATTAATTATTTCCTTTTTATCAATGTTCATTTTGATAAATAAAGGACCTTCAAATTTTGAAATGAATGGTTTTTTATCTTTAATTTCATTATATTTTTTTTCTTTCCCTACTCTCATTAATATACAACATAAATTAAATCCATTAAATTTTTCTTTATATCCATAATAGTTAACTAAACCTTTTTGTCTTATTCCCCATTTATTATTTTTTTTAAATTGAAAAAATATTTGAATATCTTTTTCTATCCATATTTCAAACATTTTTTCATGAAAACTCGGATAAATATTAAATATAATATTATGATTTATTTTTTTATTTAAAGACTCAAATCCATTGTGAAATGGTTCAAATGCAATATCTTTTAGTAATTTTAATGAAGAATTTATTTTTGTTTCATTTATTTTTTCTGATAATTTTCTTATTGGTTGTCTTGGGATTCTTAATAAAATATTTGTTTTAAAATTCCTTTTTTTAAAAGTTTTATCTTTATTTTCATCGTTTTTTTCATTTAATATATCAAAAGAATTAAGAACATTAGTTCCATCATTAATTAAATTATTATTTATTTTATCAATTTTTGAAAAATCACTTTCTGAATTAATAATTGATCGATTTATTATATCATATTCACTTAATTTTTTTTTTATTTTTTTTGGTTCTTTATATTTTATTTTGATATTTAAATTAGGAGCACTTTTTTGAAATGTATGAGAATTAATATTAAAATTATCTTTATCTTTTTCCTTTAAAGCCTTAATGGAAACGTTATTTCTTGAACATATACATCCCATTTATTTATATTTTTTCATAATTTTTTTAAATTATATTCTATCATATATCAGTTTTCATAATAATAAATCTAAAAATTTTAAATAATAAATATCATTTGTAAAATATTTTTTTTAAACAACTGAAATATTATTTATATTTTATAATTAATTATTTTATAATAATTACATTTAAAATTTAAATTTAATAAAAATCATAACATTAAAAATTGATAAGATATGAAAATAAGTTTTAAATATATTGATTATTTATTTAAAAATCTATTAAAAAATATAGAAAATTAATTATATTTTCATTTTAAATTTATGATTAGATGAATTAATATTTTGTTGATTTTAATTTTTATTTTTTTAAATTTTCTAATAATTTATCTTTATCTAATTTAATATATTTATAAATTTTTGAACATTGAATTACTTCTTCCATTTGAGTTCCACATATAGATTTTAAAGTTTTATTAACTTGTTGGGAATCTTTTTCGAAATTATAATGATTATTATTTAAACATAAATCTACTTCACTTAAGTAAATATAACATAATCTATTCATTGAACTAGTTTCATCATAACAATCTTCAACAGCTTTATTTTCATAAACGCATTTATCATATTTAACATTTTTTTTCAAACAATCTGTGAAAATTTTTATATTTTTTATACATATATTTTCAGGATTTAAATTTACATAATTATTCTTTTCAAAAGCATTTATTGTGTAAAAATAATTTACTATAAATAAAGATAATATTATTAATAAAATTAATAAATATATAAAACAAAATTTCAATTTTGGAAATTCTATAAAATAATTTAATGAAAACAATTTTGAATATTTTTGATTATTATTATGTTTATAATTATTTTTCATATCTGAAGTGACAACTAATTTATTTCCCTTCATATTTATTATTAAAAAATTAAAAAATTAAATTATTATTTTAAAAATGGATGATAATATGCCAAACTTTATAACAAATTATGATGATTTAGTTACTTTATCAAATAAAAATAAACAAAATAATAATAGCAATATAAATTTAGATTCAGATTATAATTCAGATAATCTTGAACAAAGTTTTATTGGTAAAATGTTTACTAATCTTGAAAAGAAAATAAAAAAAGATGTTGAAGAAAATTTAAGTATTAAATATAAAAAAAATGATGCAATTGGAGTTGGAGAATTATCTTTATTTGAAAGAAAAAAATCTATAATTAAAAATATAATACAATTAAAAAAAAATAATGAATGGGATGAATATTATAAAATATATGCAAAAAAAATTGATATTAATACAAGTTTAAAATTTAGAATAAAAACTATATTTAATGTGAATAGTGATTTTGTTGTTATTTGGAAATTTACTTTTTCTATATTTGTTATCACAATTGTTTATTTATATTTTTTAAAGTATATGCTTATTGGTTTACCAAAGGAAAAAAAAGATATTAAACCAAATGTTATTGTAATTTATCGTTTGATAAATTTAATGTTTTTATTTGAATTTATTTTTTCAATTTTCATTATGATTAGTAATGGTGGTTCATTATTAAGTTATATTAAAATTCCCTTAAAAGGATATAATGTTATTCCATTTGAATTATGTCAAGAAAATTTTTTTTATATTTTACCTAAATTTATAAGATTAGACATAATTGAGAAATTATTTAAAAATTTGGAAATATATACAAATAGATTAATTAATACAAATATTCAAAATTATTATATTAAAATATTTTTGAATTATATGAATCATATGTTGAAATATCTTTTTAATTTTGGATTATATGCTCATTTCATGGCATGTATCTTTTGTAAATTAAGTGATAATCATAATAATGATTATATTTATTCTTTATATTATACTATAGAAACATTTACAACTGTTGGTTTTGGTTCTTTAACTCCAGAAAATAAATATTTGATATTTATTGTAATAATTAATTTATTTTTTGGAGTTAATTTTTTTTCTGTAATTACTTCTAATATTCAATATTTATATGCAAAAATTTATGGATTTAATAAAGATATAGTTTTTAGTAAACAATTTGAATCATTAATTTTTAAATTAGAAAAAAGTACTGGAAAAGTTTTTCCAGAAGGTATTAAAAAACAAATTAATTCAAATAATTTATTCAGAAGAGGATTATCTTTTAAAGATATTAAGGATAAATATTCCGATATTTTTTCTTTAATAAGATATGATGTAAGAAATGATATTAGAATAAATTTATTTAATTTTTTACATAAAGAATATAGTATATTTTTTAAAAATTGTGATAAAGAATTTATTTATCAAATTTATGAAAATTTAAAACCTAAAGTTTTTTCAAAAGGAAAAATTTTAATTGATTATGGTGAAAAAGTTGATAAAATGTATTTTTTATTAAATGGAGATATATTTGCATATAATAAAAATGATGAAGTTATTTTTTGTTTAAATGAAAGTTCAATTTTTGGTGAATATGAATTTATTACTGGTTTAATAAGTGATATAAAATATCAAGTTCATCCAAACAAACCTGCTTATGGATTTATTTTAAGAAGAAAAGATTGGGAAGAAATTTGCAAAATTGATATAATTACAAATAATGAATTTTTAAATAAATCGATCATTAGAAAAAAAAAACATTTAAAATGGATAAATCAAAGTAATTTTAAATTTGAAAAAATAGATTTTACTAAAATAAGATGTAATTTAAATGCACAAGATAAAATTGATATATTAGCAAAAAATATTACTGATTTAGAATTTCAAATTGAGGATATGAATAAATATTTAAAAAATAAGAAAAAAGTTTCTTTTGATTTATCTTAAATAAAAGAAAATTTAATAATAATTATGAATAGAAATAAAAATTTACTTATTTTTCATTTTATTCTATTTTACATTTTTGTAAATAATATTCTTTTAATATTATAATATTTTATTTTTTATTATGAAAAATATTTTTATAATTATTATATTTATTATAAACTTTTAATTAAATTTAAAAGCCATATTTTTGATAATCTTTTATTTCATTATTTTATTCAAATTATATTATTTCCATTTTTTTTAAATATTTTCTATATTTTCTAAGGTGCCATTTTTTTCAAGAGCTTCATTCAATAAATTTAAATTTTTTTCATTTTTAATTGGATTACCATCTAATCTTATATTTTTAATATGGTTATTAATTTTAATTATTTCTCTTATATTTTTTCCTGTTTCTTTATTTTCAATTTTTTCTAAAGTAATTCTATTACTTCTCAAACTTAATAAATATAGATTTTTATTATAATGTATTCCTTCAACAATTAATTTTTCAAAATCTTTATCATTTATAAAATTACCATCTAAATATAAATATTTAATATATAAATTCTTTTTCAAATATTTTGATAATGAATCAAATATATTTTTATTACCTCCAATATCATTAACACTTAAATCAAGACAACCAATTTTTGTATTTTTTTCTAATGATGTCATTAATGTTTTACAACCAAGGCCAAGATGACATGCAGATAAATTTAAATTTTTAATTTTTAAATCTGTTTCAAAAAATTTTGCAATTATATCACTCATAACACTTTTACTAAAGTCATTATATGAAAGATTTAAACTAGAAATATGTTTACTTTTTTTACATGAATCAAATAAAAGTTTTAATATTTTTTGATTAATTTTATTATTTGATAAATTTAATTCAATTAAATTACAAGAGTTATTTTCAATTGCTGAAAATAATTGTTTAAAACCTTTAATGGTAAAATTATTATAATTAAGATGAAGATAATATAATTTATTAAAACTATTAATTAGATAATAATTTATAATTTTCATTGATTCATCATCTATTTGATTATTTCCTAAATATAAATATGTTAATATTGAATTGCCAAAAAGACATTGAATTAAACTTTCTATTTCTGAAGAAGGAAGAAAATTTCCTTCATAATAAAAAGTATAAAAAGAATTTAATCCACTTTTTTGAGGATCAAAAAATGTCATTGATATTTCTGAATCAAAAACATTGTTTTCAATTCCATTATATGATATATCTAATAAATTTAATAATTTACAATTTATTAATAATTCAAATAATGAAACTGCACCTTTTGCTCCTAATAAATTATGACTTATTAAAAATTTTCTTATAAAAGGAAATTTATTATTTGAAAAAGCTTCTTTTAATTTAGGTGCACCAAAAGTTTTATTTGTTAAATTATTTCCTGATAAATTTATTATATTTATTTGTGGACAATATTTTTGTAAATAATCAAATAATAAAATACCACATTTATCTTCTAAATTATTATAAGATAAATTTAATATTTGTAAATCAGTTCTTTTATCATTTATCACATTATTTATTAAAGTAATATTTTTTATTTGAGAATTATTTGCTATTTTTATTCTTTTTAAATTTTCATAATTACTTAATACATAATTAATCATTGCAATTCCTTCATTATCTAAATTATAATTACTAATATCTATTTCATCTGTCATTTCTTTTCTCATTTGTCTTTCTATAATTGGAGCAAAAATTGATATTGTTTGTGATTTTGTTAATTTTAATTTCATTTTTATTTTTTTAATAATTTCACAATTTTTTCTTAATAATTGTGATAAATTATATTTATCAAAGTTAACTTTTTTTTCTTTAGGTGCAAAAAATGCTTTTAAATCTTGTTTTGTTTTTGCTTTTGAAATCATTTCTCTATAATTAGGATTTTTTTCTTGAATTGAAAAAGTAAATTCTTGTCTTACATTCATATATGCTTTAAATAAATTTGTTTTTAAAAGTATATTCGTTGATTTTTGATTTAATTGTAATAATTCAAATAAATCATCAATAGAACAAAATGTTATAAAATTATTTAATAATTTTGGTTTAAATGATAATATTTTATCAAAAGGAATTTTTTCATCACTACTTTCAATAGGAGGTCTTTTTGACATATATGTTTTTTTGAATTCTTTTTCATTTTTGTTTTCATTTTCATTTTCATTTTCACTTTCATTTTCATTTTCATTTTCATTTTCATTTTCTTTTTCATTATCATTTTCATTATCATTTTCATTTTCATTATCATTTTCATATTCATTATAATTCTCTATTAATCCTTCATTTTGTGAATTATCATCTTCACTCATTTAATTTGTTATTAATTAAATAATTATTTTTTATTATAATTTTTTTTTATATATATGATAAAAAGTTCTTCACTTCCAAGAATATTATCACCTAAAAATGAATTTGACTTCTATAATAAATTTCCTGAAATACAAAATATAAAATTTAGTCTAAGGAAAATAAACAATTCACAAGAAAAAAAAGAAATGTATGTGATTCATAATTATAAACATAAAAATGAAAAAAAAAATAATAATATTATATTTCCTAAATGTAAATTATCAAAGAATTTAGTAAAAAATTTTGAAAAAAAAGAAAAACTTATAAGTAAAAATGAACACAGTAAAAATATTTCAGATATTTCAATCGGAAATTTTTTTTGTCCAATGATTAAAAATGAATTTATTCTTAGTAAATTGAAAAAACATAAATTATTTAAAAATCAATATCGTAGATGCAAAGATAGTAATAATAATATTTCATTAATTCAAAGAAATCATAATTTTTTAAATAATCATGAAAATCTGTCAATACAAAAAAATGATATTGATTTATATAATAATAAAAAATTAATAAATGAAGGAGTCCAAACTCATAAAATTTTAAAATCTGTTCATAATTTGAAAAATAAATTTTTCAATAAATTAAGTTTTTATAAATTATCTTATAATAATTTTATATTGCCTACTCCTTTATTTTCAGGAGGTATTTTATAAAATCAATTTTATTTATACTATTAATCTTTGAATGTAAAAAGAGTTTAATATATATATTTTTTTCAAAAGAAAATATAAATAATATATTGAATAATATATTTTGACTCTAGAAAAATAAAATATAAACATTATAATCTAATTAAAAAAATATAAACACTTTAAAAATAAAAGATAAAAAATAAAAAAAAAATAAAAAAAATACTAAAAAAAATATAAAAATATTAAAAAAAATAAAAAAAATAAAAAAAAATAAAAAAAATACTAACTTAATTATATATCCAAAAAAAAACAAAAAATAATTCATTCTAAAATCCAAAATAAACCAGAAAATAAAAAATGAGTTTCACAAAGCAATCAATCCTCTTTATATCAGGTTTAGACAAATCAGTAAATGAAAACATGTTATATCAGCTCTTCAATGACTATTCTATCTCCTATATAAAAATAGCAAAAGACCATCAAACTCGTGAATCATTTGGTTATGCATTTGTAGGTTTTAAAAATCATACAAAAGCAGAAGAAGCAATAAACAAATTAAATTATTCAAAACTTGCAAAAAAAACTCTTCGTATATCATGGTATAATAGAGAACCAAATAATTATAGAAATCATCCAGAATATAATATTTTTGTAAAAAAAATACCTAAGGAAGTTACTCATCAAGAATTTCATGAACACTTCGAAAAATTTGGTACTATAATTTCTGCTAAATTAGCAGAAGATGATGAAGGTGAACCTATGGGTTATGGATTTGTACTTTATGATAGTGCTGAAGCTGCTAAGAATGCTATTGATGAATGTAATGGGAAAGAATGGAAAGGAAAGAAAATTTTTGTTGCTCAATTTGTTAAAAATCGACCTAAGAAACCTGTTAGATTTAATAATATTTATGTTAGGAATATTCCTAAGAATTGGAGTGAGGAGGATATTAGAAAATATTTTGAAACTTATGGAAAAATATCTTCTATGATTGTTAGAACTCCTGATGCTAGTAAGTTGAATGCTGCTATTCCTGAAGAAAAAAAAAAACAAATTTTAGATCATCAATATGCTTTCGTTTGCTTTGAAAGTTTAGATGGTCCTGCTGTTAATGCTGTTAATAAAGTTCCTTATTTAAAAATTGGAAATGATGATTATAATAAGAAAATTGAAGGTATTGTTGATTTGTTGAAAAAACAAGAAATTAAAGAAGATAATTTATATAAGTGTGCTTGTTATATTGAAGAAAATAATCTTACTGATACTGTTACTAATGATGAAAATGAATTAAAAAAAGCTATTGAAAATTTCAATAAATTAATTGCTGAAAATGATAATGTTTATATGATTAAAGATAAAAAAGATAGATTAGATTGTTGTCAAGCATTAAAAAAAGCAGAAAGAGCAAAAAAATTAAAACAATTATATGAAAAAATAAAAAAGAAAATAAAAGAAAAATACAAATTCTGTAATTTATATGTTAAAAACCTTCCAGATGAATATAAAGATGAACAATTAAAAGAATTATTTGGTCAATATGGTGAAATTCGTAGTGCTAAAGTAGTAAAAAAAGAAATGGTATCAAATTACTTGGGAATAAAACGTTCAGTAAAAGTATTTGGATTTGTATGTTTCTTCGAAGCATCAAAAGCACAAGAAGCAAAAGCAAAATTAAATGGTTATTCCTTAACAATAAATGGTCCTAAATTATATGTAGATTATCATCAAACAAAACAAGAAAGAACAGAATTCTTAAAATTAAAATTAATAAAAGAAAGTGAAAGAGGAAAAAGAATGGCACCACAAATGAGGAGTGTTCCACAAGGAATGTATAATCCTAATGTTTTAAGGAAAATCCCATATGCAATTCCAAATCAAATGATGATGCCTATGCAAAATCAAGTTCCACCACATAAAAATGATTCTAGTGCTAGAAGTGATTATTATGGTGAACCCTTATTTACTAAAATTGCTAATACTCCACAATTTTCTGAATATGCAAATTATTTTGCAAAGATTGTTGGTATATTTTTAGATTTAGAAGATCCTTATCTTGAAAAATTACTAAGGGATGATGAGTATTTTAAGGAACAAGTTCAAGAAACTATTAAGTTACTTACTGATCATCAAGGACAGTAAGTTTTTTAAGAAAAAATTAATTTAAAATGGTACTTTTTTAATTTTTGAATTAAAAGGGTACCGCCAAAAAATAAATATTGTTGAAAAAAATGAAAAATTTTTAATAGTTTTATTTAGTTAAAAAATTTAAAAAAAACTAAAAAATTAATATTATAATATTAAATATAAATATAAATAAACAATCATTTAAATATATTATATTAATTTTTTATTTTATTTTTCTTTTGCTTTATATATTTAAATAATAATTTAATCATTTAAGTTATTGAATTAAAAAATTTATAAAAAATAAATAAAATTTAGATTAAATTAAAATGAACAATCATAACCAAATAATAGATAAAAATCAATCATCGACAAAAAACGAAATAAAAAATCAAACATCAAATTCATCAAAAAAATTACAAAAATCATTTAAACCTCAAAAATATAATCTTCCAAAAGATATTCCTCCATTAAGTCCATATAAGATAATGGTAAAAAAAGTAAAAGACACTTTTAATTTAATGCCAAATAAAGTAGAATTGCAAAAATCAGATATAATAATTCGTAAAGAATTAATATTAGAAATGAATCATTTCATAAAAAAATATAGATTAAATCCAAATTCATTATTTCATTGTATTTATATTATGGATACATTATTAGCAATGAAAATAAATTTAAATTTAGAAAAAATTGCAATTGGAAGTTTATTACTTTCAATTAAATTTAATGATCTTGATGGAAGAATTCCTCCTTCAAAACGCTTTGAACAAATATTAATATCAACTCATAAAATGGATTCTACAGAATTACATTTAATTGAAATTAAAATTTTAAAAATTTTAGATTATAATTTATCCCAACCACAACCTTTATATTTTATTAATATTTTTTTATTAAATGGAATTATTTTTAATAATGATTTCGATATAAATCATTTAGATGAAAAAGAAAAAATGTTTTATTGTTCTATTTATGTAAAACCAATTGAAATTTATGAAGAAATTATAATTTTAAGCGGTGAATATTTTCAATATAATCCTTTATATTTAGCATGTGCTTGTATTGCTATTTCTAGAGAATTATATAATTTGCCTCCTTGGAATACTATTTTTGAATCTGTTTTTAATGTTTATTTAAATGATTTTTTAAATGTATATAATTTTGTTAAAGAAAAGCATAAAGAATATAGAGTTGAAATGAATAAGAAAAAAATGCTATTATTAGACAAAGAAAAAAAACAAGAAAAAGAATTTGATTTAATAAATTTAAAGAGAGAAACTTCCTCAAATAGAGAAAAAATAACATATTCTTCATATACAGTTGATAATGTACATAAAAGATTATCAACAATGTCAAATTCTGGAAGTAATAATAATAATATAATATTTAAAGGAAATCAAAGATATGATTCATATAAAAATTTTTCTCATTCATATTTATATAAACCTCTTTCATTTGATATTCATAGTGAACTTCAAAGAAATAAAATTGTTAAAAGAAAAAGTAATGAAAAAGAATTAAATGAATCTAATAGTTCTACTCAAGCTTCTGCTTCTAATACAGCTAGAAGTGATATTTATAATAATAATAAATTATTTTATAAGAAAATGATTGATTCTAATGAAAAAATAAAAAATAATATTACTTTTAGTAATTATTATAAATTAAAATATAATTCAGATAATAAACTTATTAATAAAAAAAAATATTATAATGATAATTTTCAAACAATGAGATTTTCTCAATTAAGTGATTCTAAAAAGAATTATTTTATAAAGGAACAAAGGATGAATTATATAAAAATGTCATTATCATCTTCATTTCATAAAAGTAATTCTAGTAAAAAAAATTATATAAATGAATCTTATTTGCCAAATAATTATATTCCATCTACAATGTCATTTAATAGTGAAGAGAAAAATTATAAAATTTATGGAATGAATACAATTAGTGCATTTCATGTTAAAGATCCTTATAGGTCAATTAAAACATTATCTAATCAATCTTTTAATCGTTCTATTCCAAATAAAATAATTAGGAATAATGATTATAATTATATTATTGGAAATGAAAATAAAATATAAAAAAATGTAAATTTGATTATTTTTATACTGTAAACTATTAATTCTCATTTTTTATATAAGAAAAAAAATTATTTTTTTAATATTATTTTTTAAAAAATATGTAATATATAAAAAAAGTTTAATAATTTTTCAAAAAATAAATATGAATAAAATGAACCAATTATCAAGTAAATATTCTTCATATTCAAAAGATATTACTTCAAATTTAACTGAATTACAAGAACTTCTTTCAGATCAAAAAAATATAGAAAAAAATATAAATAAAATAGATAATCAAATAGAAATATTAAATGGATTATTTAATGCAATAAAATCAGAAGCAATTAATTTATCTTTATTAATATCTAATCAATTTTACAGGAATTTTCTAGAAATAATAGGAACTTGGATACAAAGAAATTATAATAGTTCTCGTTTAATTTCAATTTTATCATTAATTTCTTTATCATTAGCAAGTTATGAACATAATATAGAAATTTCAAATGAATATATTCTTTCTTTAATAGAATGTGATACAGTGGAACAATTAAATGAAAAAAAAGAAGAATTAAATAAAGAAGAAACTTTATCCGAAGATTCAATTTTATCAAATGTATTTTTAGCATCAATGTATTCTTTAATAGTAACAATAACAAATAAACCAGAATTAATATTAAAAAGTAAAAATTTATTAAGATATGTAACAATGTTATCATCTCAAATAGTAGAAATTGATAATGTTGCAATTTATTATAAGAAAAGAAGATTAATATCATGTTATAGTACAATAATAAAAGAAATGAGAAAAAGTCAAGATGACTCAATGAAATCTTATTTAATTTTAAATACAAAATTAATAATGTTATTATTTAGTAAAATAGCATATAAAAGACCAATATATTGTGATTATATGTTTAAAAAAGCAATTCCAGATAAATTATGTGATGTCTATTTAGCTTATTATCAAAAAGATGATGAATTAATTAAAATATTTTCTCAATATTGTGTTTTTTGTTCTAGAACTTGTGACCATAAAACTTTTTTTTGGACTAAGGGAGTTATACCAACTTTTTGTCAAACTTTAGAAGAATCTAAAGAAGAAAGTATTTTAGAAAATGTTTCTTTAGCTGTTTATTTTTTAACTAAAGATTCAAATGAAATTCAAGATGATTTAAAAGAACAAAATAATTATTTAATTTTAGCTAAAAAATTATTAGTTGATTATTCTGTAAATAATAATATGGTTTTATATATTGTTAGTACATTAAGAAGAATTAGAGATGATGATTTTTATGAACAAATGAGTAAAGAATTATTATATACTTTTTTCGCTTTGTTTGATTATTATTATATTGCTGATAAAAAAGAAATTGAAGAATATAAAGAAAAAAAAATTCCAATATCAAAATTATCTAATCAAACTCAATTTATTGTTTTAAAAGAATTAGTTGCTATTTTAGGGAATATTGTTGTTAAAAATGAAATTCATTTAAAACCTTTTGTTGAAAAAAATTATCATATTATTCTTGTTGATTTAACTTTAACTTTTATTATGTTTCCTAAATTAATTAAAAATACAATTGGAACTTTAGTAAATTTAACAAATGATCAAACAATTAGAGATAATTTATGTAGAGTTGCGGCATTTATTCAATCAATTTATTTAATTTTTGATGAATATAAAAATAATAGACATATTATTGATTATGAATTAAGATTATTAATGAATGTTTTAAAAAGTGATATTGCAGTTAATACTTTTATTTCTGGAAATATGATTTATTATTTATTATTATTTTTAAAAGATTTTAAAAATGTTGATATTATATTAATTAATACTTTGAAAATTATTCGTAGTTTAATTACGAAAGTAAAAGGAATGGAAGGTTTTTGTAATAAATTAAATGAATTTTATTCTCTTATTTATAATGAGAATTTACCAAATAATAAAGCAAATGAATTATTTTTAGACGATATGATTAATTTACTTAATCAAGGTAAAGGAAATGAATTTTTAGAAGTTAAAATTGAAATAATTAATTTATTAGCTTATCTTGCAAACCAAAATTCTCAATTTAAAATTTTAATTGAGAAAAGTGAAAAATTAATGCAAAGTTTAAATGATTTAATAACATCAAATTCAAAAAATGCATCTAATAGTAAATTAATATCACAAGCAATAGCTCAACTTCCTATAGAAGAATTAAATATGATAAGTAATAAGAAATAAATAAAATAAATTAAAAAATATAAATATTTAAAAAAATAAAAATATATTAATAATTATTGCGTGATTAAAAAATTATATTTTTATTATTTTTTTATTATAACAGAATATTAAAATGGATTTAGTTAAATTAACATTATTTCTTTTTAATTCATATCCTCTATTTTTTATAATCACAGGATTATATATATTTAAATATATAAATTTAACTCAAATAATATATGGTTATTTTATATATTGTATTTATATTCAAATTTTTTCAAAAACAATATTATATTATACAAAAACAGAAAGAAATGATAAAATATTAAAATCTTGCCCAAATTTATTAAATCCAAATTACAAACCTTATTTTTTTCTTCCTTTCTGTACTTTTCAAATGATAGTCTGTGGTTTTTGGAAACCAAAAAAATCCAAAGATTTAAAATTTAATATGGAAAATGTAAATAAATACGGAACAAAATTATTTTGGGCAAAATTTAAAGATATGAAAGAACCAATAAACACTCAACCAATTTTAATATTATTCCCTGGAATGACTGGAGTAATAGATGATGGTTATGTTCAAAATTTAATAATTGAGGGTTTAAATAAAGGCTATAATGTTGTTATTTTTCAAATGAGAATTTTAAGTGAAGATTTTGGTTTAAATGAAGAGGGAGTTTTTAAATTATATGAAGATATTGATGAAGCAATAAATATAATTAATAAAAAATATAATAAATCTAAAATTTTTGCAATTGGAGGAAGTTATGGAGCAAATAATTTAGTTTATTATTTAGGACATATTAATAATATTAATAAAAAAATTAGTGCTGCTGTTTCAATTTCTAATCCTTATGATATGGAATTATGTGAAAGATTATTAGAAGATACAATTTTCAGTTGGTTAATTACTTTTTTAGAAAGGGAAAATTTTAAAAAAATAAAATCTGGAGCAAAAAATTGTAAAAATCACAGTTTTAATATAGAATTTATTGCAGGATGTGAAGATATGAAAAGTTATGATGAGGAATTTTCAAGAAAAATTTTTGGTTATAAATCTGCTGATGATTATTATAGGAATATTTCAGCTTTGAGAAAAATTGAAAATATAAATATACCTCTTTTGTGTATTAATGCAAAAGATGATGGATTAACTTCTTGTCGAGCTATTCCATATGATGATATTCGATTAAATGAAAATATTTTTTTATTAGTTGCTGATAAAGGGGCACATATGTGCTTTTTTAGTAATGAAAAAATGAGTGAATTAAAACAATGGCATTTAAAACCAATATTTGAATTTTTTAAATCTTGTCAAAATTTAGATTAAAAGTAAATATGGAATATTAGTCTATTTTATTTTTTTAATCAATATTAAAAAATAAAAATATTATCAAAAATGTTTATTTTTTTTAAACTAATAAATTTTATTCTAATGGAAAATAAAAAAATTTTTATAATTCAAAAAAAAGATTTAAAATTATAGAATCATATTTAATATAAAAGAACTAATCATAATTTATCAAATAATAATATAAAACTGTCCCAAAATAATATTTGTAAAAGAGAAAAAATTTCTATTAATTCAAATGATTATTCTCAAATTAAATTTAGTATAATTGAAAAAAAATAATAATATAAAAAAAATAATTTAATTATAATATTTTAAATCTTATTAAAAATTATGGGAGCATGTGCCACAACAAAAACAGATGAATATGGTCAAAAACATATATACATTAATAATATGGAAATGAAAGAACAATTCATAGATTCTAATAATCAAAATAAAGATATTAAAGGACCAAGAAATAGAGTAATAAAATTTAGTGATGAATCTTTGGTTTCTAAAATAGAAAAAAATGAAAATAAAGTTTTCCAAAGAAACACATCAAATAAAAGAAAAACGGTAGGAGTTTCAAATTTCAAAATTAAAGAATTAAATGAAAAAATAGGAGGTATTGTAATTAAAAATTTAAAAGATGACGAATTAGAAAATTTAAAAAAAGAAAAAGAAGAAAAAGAAGGAGAAAATGAAAATGAAAAAAAAGAGATCTCAGATAATGTAGAAAAAACAACATTAGAACCAAATAAAAAATTTCAAAGAAGAGATAATCGTTCAATTTCTTTAATAGAAAAGAAAAAAATGGGTTCTCAAATATTTAAAGATGAATTAAAATTAAGAGTACAACTTAATGCATTAATAGAAGAAAATAAATGTTTACCAACTAAAAAATATAAAGTTATGCAAAAATTAGGAGACGGTGCATACGGAACAGTTTATCTAGCAACTAATTTAATGACAAAGCAAAAAGTAGCAATGAAAAAAATAGATAAAGTAAAAGATAATGAAATTGATGATATGGAAATAAAAAATGAAATTGATATTTTAAGAAAATTAGATCATCCAAATATAGTAAAAATAATAGAATTTTATTCTGCATCTAAAGCTTATTATATAATAACAGATTATTGTTCTTGTGGTGAATTATATAATCAAATTAAATTTCAATATAATGAATATCAATTATCAGTTTTATTTTATCAAGTTTTTAGTGGATTATATTATCTACATAGTAAAAATATTGTTCATAGAGATTTAAAATTAGAAAATATTTTAATATCAGAAATGGAACTTGATAAGAAAACAAATAAAAAATATTTTTGGATTAAAATAATAGATTTTGGTACTGCTAAAATATTTGAAAAAAATAAAAATGAAAAAACAGTTATTGGTTCATCATATTATATTGCTCCTGAAGTTCTTCAAAAAAATTATAATGAAAAATGTGATACTTGGTCAGCTGGAGTAATATTATATATGTTAATTGTTGGAAGAGCACCTTTTGATGGTAAAAATGACGATGAAATAATTGATAATATTAAAAAAGGAAAATTTAATGATAAACATAAAAAATTATTAAATGCTTCTTCAGAAGTACAAGATTTAGTTAAAAATTTATTAAAAGTTAATGTTAAAAAAAGATTTAGTGCATCAGATGCATTAAAACATCCTTGGTTTAAAAAATTTAATGCTAAAGCAATTTATTTTAATATTGATAAAGAACAAATTATAATTTATTTAAATCGACTAAGAAAATACCAAATTAATTCTAAATTCCAGCAAATGGTTCTTGCATTTATAACACATAATATTCCTGATTCAAAAGAGACAAAAGATAGTTTAAAAATTTTTAGAATGTTTGATACTGATGATGATGGTAAATTAACAATGGATGAATTATATAAAGGATTAATTAATTATTTTGATGAAAATATTATTAAAAATGAAATTAATGATATATTTTTATTATTAGATGGTGGAAATAGAGGATTTATTGAATATGAAGAATTTTTAAGAGCAACTATTGATCAGAAAACTTTATTAAGTGAAGAAAATTTAGTTTATGCATTTAATTTTTTTGATAAAGGAAATAAAGGGAAATTATCTGTTGATAAAATTAAAAAATTTTTCGTTGATGATAAAGTTAGTGAAGATGTTTTTAAAAGTATTTTTAATGAAATTGATAGTAATGAAGATGGAGAAATTGATTTTGGAGAATTTAAAGATATGATGTATGGTTTTTAAATATGATTTATAATAGTTATGTGAGTTATAAATATTGATTTATTCGATAAATATTATTAAATATATATATATCTAATTTTCATTTTTTAACATTTCAAAATTTAATTTTATAAAATATTTTAAATAATAATATATGGACAAAATTTAAATCTTAAATAATATATAAATTTTATAAAATGTGTGAAAGAGAAGAATATTATAGAATGAATTTTAAAAGAAATTTTAAAAATGAATTATTAACAACAATAGCAACTTTACTTCAAGATATTTGTGAAGAAAATGATTTTTCAAATTTACAAAATGATGATTTAATAAAGCCTTTCATTGGAAAAATTGAAAATATGTCTGTTGAAGATTTTTTAAAAAGGTGTCTTTATTATTCAAATGCAGAATCAAGTACATTTATTATTATGCTTATTTATATTGATAGATTATGTGAAAAAAATGGATTTATTATAAATTCTTTTAATGTATATAAAATAATTTTTTCTTCTTTATTAATTGCCATCAAATATCATGAAGATAATTTGGTTGATAACAATTATTATGGAAAAATATTAGGAGAAAACTTAGAAGAAATTAATATTTTGGAAAATAAATTTTGTAAATTAATTGATTATAAACTATTTATTGATGATGAAATATTCAAAACTTATTATAATGACTTAACTTCCGCCATTGATGTTTGTGTAAATTGTTAAATGTATTCATATTTTATTGACATTTTAATAAATATAGATTTTTAAATTAGTTATTATTATGAGTATATTGTAATTTTTAAAACCAAATTATATTTCAAAAAATATTTTTTCTTATAAAAAAATATAATTAAATATATATAATATTATAAAAATATATCATTAATTTCATTTTTAATAATATTTTCATCAAAATAATTAATTAATC
>JAJJLH010000289.1:0-26970 GCA_023806865.1 Isotricha sp. YL-2021a
TATTAAAAATATATTTTAAAATAAAAAATAAAATATTTAATTAATTAAAAATTAAATATAAAAATAGATTAAAATAATTATTGATTTATTATAAAACATAACAATGTTTTATTGTTGTTGTTGCGGTGGTATAATAACTTTAAATAATACATCCAATTTAAAATAGCATTATGTGTAATAAATGGAATACTTTTCCTAAATACAATTATATTAATAAATACTATGACTTCAAGTTCAATTATTATAATATTGTCTCAAATTGTGAAAGTGATGTAGGTTCAAAGGAAAAAAATTATCATAAAACTGAAGTAACTGCTAATGTGATTCTTTTTAATTGTAACAATTATTAATTTAATTGTAACAGTTGTTTCTATAGTAAATCTTAATGAAAATAATTTTTTTATAATTATTCGAAAATTATCAATTGTAAATTTAGTTCCAAATCTTATATCTTTTATTATTGCTATTATAAAATGTTATTATGTAGTCAAATTATTTTCATCTTCATCTTTAATATCTAAATGTGTTGTATATGAAAATGAAAATACAAAAGTTACTGTAATTTCAAGTTCCCAAAAATTTTTTTCATTTTCTTTCCTTCTCTTTACATTTTTTTTTTGATTGCTAATCTTTATTTTTTATTTGGAGGAGGAATTGGAATGATTTTTAATGAAACTTATAATGGAAGAAATGATATAATTTATAATAATGATAATTGATAATATAAATAATAAACAACATGATAATTTTGAATCAAATATAAATACAAATGATGAACAAATTTTTTTAAATCAAAATAATCAAAATAATGAACAAAATGAAAATAATAATGAAATATTAAATTTAAATAATAATTTTGTAGAATTAGAAGAAAAAAGAAAATTTTTAAAAGAAACAAAATATCCAAAGTTAGCACATTTAAAACAATTAAAAAATAATTCTCCAAGCAATAATGAATTGATCAATTAATAACTAATTATAAAAAAAAAATTATTGAAAAAAAACGATTAGAAGAAGAATTAAAAATAAAAAAGACTCAAAAAATGGATAACAAAAATGAACAATAATTAAATGAAATTAAAAAATTAAAAAATGATAAATAAATGAAATTAATAAGATTAAAAATAATGGCAATAAAACGCAGCAATTATTACTTAATTGGATATTAATTAAAGATGATGTTATTGAATTAACAAAAAAACTTAAACAATCTAAACAATAATTTGAAGATATTTTTCTTTTTTATATATTTAAAGATTTTGTTTTAAAAAATAAAAAATATAAATATGAATATTATAATCAAAAAATATATATTTTTTTTTTTGAAAAAAAACCAACAAAATAGCTAAAAATAATTAATCAAAATAAATTATAAATATTATATATAATATATTTATTTAATTCTCAAAATAAATTAAAAAAAAATAAAAAAACAAAAAAAACAAAATTAAATTTAAAAAAAAAAATGTCATTTCCCCTATTAAAATACACACCTTCAAAATATCAATTTTACATAAACAACTCTGAAAAAAACGAAAAAGATTTACATTTCAAAAACAACAAAATATCAACTCGAAAATACAACATAATAACATTTCTCCCAAAATCATTAATAATTCAATTTCTTCGTCCAGCAAATATATACTTTCTAATAATAGCAATAATAGAATGTATCCCATTAATATCTCCATTATCACCTTTAAATGCAATTTTACCTTTAATTTTAGTATTAAGTGTTTCTTTAATAAGAGAAGGAATTGAAGATTTTCAAAAATCAAAAATGGATAAATCACAAAATTTAGAAAAAATTGAAGTTTTTAGAAATGGATTTTGGAATTTTGTTAATAGTGGTGATTTAAAAATGGGAGAAATTATTTCTGTTAAAAAAGATAAAATTTTTCCTTGTGATTTAATTTTATTAGGAAGTGATTTAAATGATGGAATTTGTTATGTTGAAACTGGAAGTCTTGATGGTGAAAAAACACTTAAAATAAAAGAACCTCCTGAGTATATGAAAGATAAATTTGTTTGTGAGAAATTTTTAAATGGGGAACATAGTAGTGAAAGTTATTTTGAAACTTTTAATAATGATAATTTTGTTAATGGGAATTTTAATAATGAAAATTATGGGAAAAATAATTTTATTAATGATGATAATTTTAGTGATTTAAATAATAGAAATGGAAAAGATTTTAATAATAAAAAAATTAGAGAAAAAATTGATTATTTTTCTATTGAAGGATATGGGATTTGTGATAAACCAAATAATAATTTATATTTATTAAATGGGAAAATGAGATTAATGTTTAATGGAGATGATACTGAATTTCATATTGGAAATAAAAATTTATTATTAAAAGGTGCTAAATTAAAAAATACACATTGGATTGTTGGTGTTATAATTTATACTGGACATAATTGTAAAATAATGAAAAATGCGAAAGAATTAAAAATTAAATATTCTTCTGTTGAATTGTTAATGAATAAATTGTTATTTTTTATTTTGTTTTTTCAAATAATATTAAGTATTATTAGTTCGATTATGCATAATATTTATTACAATAAAAATAAAAAATTAATATTACAAAATGATAAAATAACACAAAATGATATTAATAAAAATTATATTGATTATCTTGAATATAAATTATCAATAGAATCTTTTTTATCTTTTTTTACATATTTCCTATTATTAAACACATTAATCCCAATATCATTAATAATAACAGTAGAAATAGTAAAAATAATCCAAGGAATATTTATAAAAATAGATATAAAAGGATATTCTTTCATTAGAAAAAAATTTATAAAACCTCAATCAGTATCATTAAATGAAGAATTAGGAATGATAGACTATATTTTCACAGATAAAACAGGAACATTAACATGTAATAAAATGTTACTTAAATTTTGTGTAATTGGAGACATATGTTATGAATTTATAAGAAATGATAATCAAATAAATGAAGAATTAAGAAGAAAAGAAAAAATAATCCCTTTTGAAAATTATGATATGATAAATGCATCAAGTTGTAAAAATGGAAATGGAATTTTTGACTCAACTCAATATGATTATTATATAGTTAAATCAGATGAAAATGAAAATTGTTGTATTTACTTAGATAGAAGTGAAAAAATAATAGAAGAATTTTGGAAAGCTCTTTCAATTTGTCATGATTGTATTATTGAAGATGGTGAATATTTAGCAATGTCACCTGATAATTTAGAATTAGTTAAATCTGCTTCTTTACAAGGATTTAAATATCAAGAAAGTGATAATGTAAATGAGATTGTTATTAATTTAGGTGATGAGAAAGGAAGTAAAAAAAAAATATTTCAAAAATTATATAAAATTCAATTTTCGTCTGAAAGAAAAAGAGAAAGTATAATTGTTAAAGAAGGAAATATGATAAAATTATATATTAAAGGAGCTGATAATATAATTGAAGAAAGATTAAATTTAAATTCTCAACCTAAAGAAATTTTAAATAAAACAAAATATTATGTAAATTTATTTTCTAGAAAAGGATATCGTACATTATATATAGCAATGAAAGTATTAACTCAAAATGAATATGATATTTTTTTAAATAATTTAAAAAATGCAAAATTAGATATAAAAAATAAAGATAATTTAATAGAAGAATGTTATAATTCAATAGAAAAAAACTTAACTTTAATAGGAGCAACAATAGTAGAAGATAAATTACAAGATAACGTTCCAGAAACAATAAAAGATTTACATAATGCAGGAATAAAAATTTGGATGTTAACAGGAGATAAAGTAACTACTGCATATAATATAGGATTAAGTTGTAATTTAATAACAAAAGATATGAAAATATTTTATATAGAAGGTAAAGAAATAAAAACAAATGATAAATATGAAGACATAAATAAATATGAAAGAGAAAAAGTAATATTTTCATTTATAAAAGAATTTAAAAAATTTAAAGGAAACTATTTTTCAATGGAAAAACCAAATTTTTCAATTATAATAGATGAAAAAGGTATATTTACAATATTAGAAAATATAGAAATTTCAAAAATTTTTTTATCTGTAGCAAAAGAAGCAAAATCAGTAATTTGTTGTAGAGTTTCTCCAATTCAAAAAAGTCAACTTGTAAAATTAATAAAAGACTATAATTCAAATAAAAAAATTTTAGCTATTGGAGATGGAGAAAATGATGTTTCAATGATAACAGAAGCTCATATTGGAATTGGGATTTATGGAGAAGAAGGTTTAAGAGCAGTTCAAAGTTCAAATTATGCAATTGGAGAATTTAAAATATTAAGAAGATTATTATTATTTCATGGTTATGTTAATTTAATGAGAAATTCTGAAATGATTATTTATTTTTTTTATAAAAATTTTGTTTTTACTATTGTTCATTTTTTATTTGGTTTTTTTAATCATTTTTCAGGACAAACTATTATTGATTATTGGTTTATTATTTTATTTAATTTAGTTTTTACTTCTATTCCTTTAGCTATTAAAGGAATTTTTGATATTGATTTAAATCCTGATGATGGAATTTTAGTTTTTAAATTATTACCTTTATTATATTTAGAAGGAAGAGATAATCGAATTTTTACAACTTGGAATTTTTTAATTGGATTACTTAAAGGAATTTTTCATTGTTTAATTAATTTTTATTTCTGTCTTCATATGAATAATAATTTTATTGATTCAAAAGGAAATTTTGGTGATTTATGGTTTAATAGTGTTAATCTTTATACAAATATGTTAATTATTGTTACTATTGATTTAATTGTTAATACTAAATATAATACTATTTTAAATTTTGGTTTTATTTTTGTTATGACTATTCTTTTATATGGTTTTTTTATTTGTGTTGTTCAATATTTTTCTTATTTTAATTCTTTTGGAACTATGGATGTTGCTTTTAAGTCAATTAAAATTTATTTGAATTTTTTTTTTATTGGAGGAATTGTTTTTATTTTGGAATTATTAAGTTTGAGTTATTCTACTTTGTATAAGGAAAGTGTTAGAAATTATCTTAAGTTAATGGATGATATTGAAAAAAATGATGATGAAAATATTAATGAGAATTTATTAGATTTTATTGATAATATTGGAAAAAGTGAAAATGAAATAAATGAAATGATGAGAGAAAAGGAAAAAAAAGAAGAAGATGATAATGAGGAAAAAGAAATTGAATTAGAACAAAATAATGATATTGAACATATTAGTAATTATAAGTTTAATCAAAATTTAAAATATGAAAAAAAAAGAAAAAAAGGTGAAATTTATCGGGATATTACTTATTTTAATAATTATGATGATAATATTCCAAGTTCATCAAGAGAATTTAAAAATACAAAAAAAATTAAAATTAAATCTTCTTTGAAAAAAGATAAATCAATAAAAAGTAGTATAATTAATACAAACTCAAATAACAATAATAATAATATTACATATACTAATATTTTTACAAAAAGAAATAATAATAATTCAAATAATAATAATAACATCATGAGCAGCCATAATAATAGGATTATAAATAATCATATTATTATTAATAATAATAATAATATTAATACTAATAATAATATTAATACTAATAATGATAATGATACTAAAAATAATTATTATAATAATATTATTAATAATAATAATAATATTTATAATATTAATAATGAGAATGATAATGATAAAAATATTAAATGTATTGAAATAAAACAAAATGATAATTTCACAATAAATAATGCTAGAAATTCAAATGAAAGTTATTCTTTTAATAATAAGAATAAAGATAATAATAATTTATCTTTTGTAGACGAAGAATTTGACAATATTAATGATTTAAATAAAATTTCTGATATGATTGATGATAATAATTTCTATGATAATTGACCAAATTTTTAACAATAAATTAAAATAATTATCTAACATAAAAGAGCTCAAAATTATATAGTATATTTTTTTTGTGATAATTTAACATTGAAAAAGTTAAAATAATAATATAAATTAATATAATAATTAAAATTCAACAACATAAAAACCAACAACATTTTTTTTTTCTTTTTTTCTTTGGAATATCAGTATCAAATTCTTCATAAAAATTTGTTTTATTAATATCATAATTAATACTATTTTTACTTATTCTAGCATCCAAATAACTACTAATATCAGATGTACTTGGTCTTAAATTAATAGATAAAGTAGAATTTCTTTCATTAATTTCATTTAATTTTTCATAAATTTTAGTAGAATATTTTAATTGATAATATAAAGTTGTTATTATATAATTAATTAATTGATCAATATTTATATTATCTTTTACTGATATTTCTATAAACTTATCTAAATTATTTTCTTCTTGGAATTTTTTTCCTTGATTAAATAATATTTTTCTTTCTAAATTTAAATCAATTTTATTTCCTATTAGTATAATTAATATATTATCATTTATGTATTTTTTTAAATCATTTAACCAATTTTTTAAATTATTAAAACTTTCAATATTATCAATTGAATATAATAAAAAAACACAATTACATGTATTATAAAAATTACCAATTATTTTTTTAGAAAATTGATCTCCACAAACATCCCATAATTGAAGACAATATATTTCATTATTAATTTGGTAATTTTTCCAAAATAAATTAAATGGTGTTGATTTGTTATATATTTCTATAAATTTATGATTTAATATTCTTTGAATTAAAGTTGTTTTCCCAACTTTAGAATCACCAATTAATATTATTTGAAATATTGATTTTGCTTTTATGGTTGGATTATTTTCTATTGATTGGATTTTTAATATTTTTTTTTCCATTAAAAAATATATTAAAATATTTTCTATTAAAATATATTTTTTTTTTTATTTATTTTTATTTAAAAACAATTTTTTTTATATAAATAGTAAAATTAATTTTTACTAATATAATAAATAAAAATATAATAATAACCAATTTAAATAATGACAGAGGTAAAAAGAAATGATTTAATGTATTTTCAAGATGAAGTACTTTCAGATATAAAAAAATTAGAAAGTAGATTTGGAATAAAATTAGAAAAAGCAATGGAACAAATAAAAAATAAATTTGATACAACTGAAGAAACATTCACAGAAATAACAAATAAAATAACAGAATTAAATTATTCAATTTCTCAAATAAATTCAAATAATTCTCAATTAAATAATATAGAAAAATTTAAAACAAAAACAGAAGAAACTTTAGTAATTTTTGAATCAAAAATAAATAATTTAGAAAGAGATTTAGGAAATACAAAATATAATTTTGAAAAATCTGTTCAATCAAGTTTATCTTTACCAGGAGTAATCGGAGATGGAGGAAAATATTTAAATTTTAGAAATTTTATGGAATTTATTTATAAAAGTGTTACCTCTTTAAATAGTTTTAAAGATGTTAATGTTATTGATTTTAAAAATTATAAAGAAAAATTAGAAAATTTAATATCTCAATTTAAAATTAAATTTGATGTTGTTCAAAATAAATGCATTGAATATTGTAATAATAAATTTAAAGAATTTGAAATTTTACTTAATGAAAGAGTAAAATATGTTGAAGAAAAAATTGATAATATGAGAATTGAAAATAATAAAATTTCAAATAATTTAATTGAAAAATCGAAACTTTTAAAAGTAGATATAAATAGTTTAGGTAATTTTAAAAAATCAGTTGAAAACAATTTAAAAAATGAATATGAAAAATTTAATGAATTATATATTGAGGCATTTAAAAGATTTGAAAGAGGTGAAGAAGATTATAAAATATTTAAAATGAAATTTAATGAATTAAGTGAATTTATTAAAGACATTAGATTTAGGAAAAATATAGCACATAAAGATTTTAGAGAAATGAGTAGAAAAATAGATTTTTCTAATAAAAATAAATTTGATAATATTAATAATAGTATTTCTATTAGTGAAATAAATAAAAGTAATGATAATTTTATGATTAAAGAAAAAAAAAATAATAATAATAGACATTTAATTTATGATTCTCCTGTTTCTGCAAGATTAAATAAAAGAAATGTTCAATTAAATGGACAAAATGAAAATGATTTAGAAGATAATAAAAAATTACAAAATCAAAATATAATAAATGAAAATGAAATTAATACTTTTGACAATAATAATAATAAACAATTAAACGAAAATATTGAAAATAATAATGAAGAAGATAATGTTGATAAAGAATTAAAAAATAATTCTTTGTATAAAAAAATAAATAGCAATCATGTTGTTTCAAATATCAAAATTTCAAATAATAATAATAATATAATTAATTTCGATAATTCAAAATTAAACAATGTTAAATTTAATCAGAATATTTCATATAATAAATTACAAAATATAAAAAAGAAAAGCAAAAGTGAAATAAATATTCAAGATTCATTATTTAATTTTACATTACCTAATAATAATATAAATAACTCAAAAAATAATTATAATACTAATAATCAAAAACCAATATTTCAACTTCAAAAGAATTATGATATGAATCATTTATTATATAAAATAAAAAAAGGAACACATAAAAATAAATCAATAACATTAAATACAATTTCTAATGGTTTTGATAAAATAATACATGAAAAAAAATTATCACAAGATTTAAAAAATGATAATACTAATTCAACAAATCCAATAACAAAAACTTATTATTATTCTTCAATGTTAAATAATGATAATATAATTGATCTTTATAGAAAATTAGATTTATCTCAAAAAAATATTAATAATTTAGAAGAAAAAATGAATAAAAAATTTAATGAATTAAATGATTTAATTATTGAATTAATTGATAAAAAAAAACTAGATAAAAAATCTAAATTAAATAATTTAGTTATAGATAGTGAAACTTTATTAAAAAATAAAAATCCAAATTTAGATGGATTTTTATATGGATATAGTTTAAAAAAAGTATCAAGAAGTTCATCTAAAAAAAATCAAAATCAATTTAATTCATCAATAAAAATGTTTGATAATAGTTTAACCAAAAGTAATTCAAATAATTTTATGAAAACAACACAATTGTTTAATAATAATAATGATTTTTTATTAAATAATCATGATAATAAATATGTATATGTGAGAACTATTAAACCATATTCACTTCAAAAGTAAATTTCATTTATAGTATTATAAAAAATATAATATAGATAAAAAATATAAATATGAATATTATAAAATATAAAAAAAATAATTATTATTTAATTTAAATAAATTTAAATTTAAAATGGAAAATGAAGAAATTAATAATAGTTTAATACATTCAAATATAAAAGTTATAGATTCACATATGCCTTCAGAATCAAAAATAAATAATATTTCAAACATCCCTTTATTACAACAAATAGAAGAAGAATGGGATATTAGAATGAAGAATTTAAATAGATTAATGAGTGATAATCTTGATAAAGGAAAAGAATATTTTGCCAAATTATTAATATCAGAAAATAATATAAGAAATTTTGCAAATTATAAAAATTCAACAATGGATAATTATTTAAAAGAATTAGAACAAAGAGATAAAGAATTAACTGATGAAATTAATAAAAAAGAAGAAGAAAATTTAAAATATGAAGAAGAATTAAATAGATTAAATGAAGAATCTATTGAAATAAAAAAGAAATTTAATGAATATAAAGAAGGAATAAAAACAATTAAAAATAATTTAAATAAAATTAATGATGATTATATAAATGAATTGAAAAATGATATAAAAATGAAAGATGAAAAAACACAAAATTTAAAGAAAGAATTAAATTTATTAATGAATTTGACAAAATTTAGAATTGTTAATGCTGAAAGTTATGAAAATGGACATAAAATTAAAGGTTTTTTTATCAATCAGGAAAAAAATAAAATTAAAGAAACTGAATGTATTATCAATGAAAATAATGGGGTTGAAAGACAGATTAATTTTTGGAAAAATTTAAAGGAATTTTTGGAAAATTAAATATATTTTATATTAATTAGTTTAATTAAAATTTTTATAATAATTTATATTATATTAGACAATAAAAAAATTAAAAAAAAAGTTATATAAATGGAAAATGGAATAAAAAATAAAGAAGAAAAAGAAAAAAAAAGTTCATCAATAAAGAAAAAATTTAATAAAGTATTAAATTTAATAAGACTTTCTAGAAAATATTTTATAGATTTTAGAATTCATTTATTTTCAAGAATAAAAAAAAAATATAATAATCATTATATATTAACATCATATTCAAAAGAAGATTTTGAAATAATTCCAAAAGAATTTATTCCAACATATTATGAATATTATAAAATAAACAATTTAATAAATAAAAAACCATGTCATTATTATTCAATTTTTAACGATTTATCTATTTTTTTAAATGAAACAGAATATTTAAATAAATATTATCCTCAAATAAAAAGTTCTTTATTTATCAATTATTCAATATTTAATTTATGTTATTTTCTACCAAATTTTTTCCCATTAGGAAAAATAAAATTATTCTATTTACATAATTTTTATAATAAAATAAAAGTAATAAATGATATGAAAATTAAAGAAGCTTTATTAGAAGATAAAATTGTATATAATGCCTCATCTTCAAATATTAAAAGTGTTATTCCAGAATATAGTAATATATTACAATCTTTAGTTGATGAAAGTAAATCTAGTACCAAAAGTTTTTCTTATTCTATTGAAAATAATAATATTAAAATTAAAAAAGGAAAAGATAAAAGAAATGAAGATTCTATTAATGAAATAACTGATATTATTGTAAAAATTAATGAATTAGAATATAAAAGAAATCAAATTGAAATGATAAATAAACAAAAATTAGATGCTTTAAATAAAAAAAAAGAAGAAGATAATTTATATATTACTAAATTAAATAATAGAAGAATAAATTATAAAAAAATGAATACACAAAAAATAACAAATAAAAAAGATTTTTATAAAATGTTTAGAAGAAATTCAACAAGGAAAATTATATTAGAAAATAAAGAAAAAGAAGATTTAAATGACTCAAAAAAAAAATTTAAAAATATTTTAGATTTTAAAACTGATTTATCCAAAAAACAATTAAAAATATGTAAAAAAAAAAATGTTTTAAGTTCAATAATTGATTATTCAAGAAATAAAATTATTGATAGAGGAAAATTAAATTTATATAATAGATTAAAAGATGGTTATATTAATAATGTTCCTCAAATAATGATTGGATTAAATGATTTTAGAGAAGATGAAAGACTTAAAAATGTTTTTCAAAAAAATACTAGATATTTAAAAAAAGTTGAAAATTATTTTATTAGAGAAGAAAAAAAATTAAAAAAAAATTGTTCCATGAAAGAAATTGTAAAATATCCTATTATTTATTCAAATTTTCTTAATAATCAATTTTAAGTTTATATAAATTGAAAGATAAAATGTATTTTAATTATAAATTATTGATAAGTATTATTTGTATTTTTATAAAATTTTTATATCTTTTTTTTAAAAATAAATTATCTCTTTTTTTCTTATATTTATTTATTAATTTTATTTATTTTTATTTAAATTATTAATTTTGAAAAAATAAAATGAGAACTAATCATAGACAAATAAGAAAATCAAAATTACCATTGAGAAAATATAAAAAAGAAATATCAGAAAATTCAAAAAATTCATCATCAGAAGAAATAATAGAAGTAGGAGAAGAAAAAAATTTATATTGCATAAATTTAGGAGATAATATTTTTTCAAATACAAAAGCGCCAATTACAAAAGATAATTCATCAGATAATTCAAATCAAAGTAAATCAAAATCAAAAACAAAGAATCAAACAAAATATAAATATAATAGCAAAAACAAAAAATATGAAACTAACATAGAAAAAACACAATTAAAAAAAAAATTATTTCCAAATGATAATAATATAAGTGAATATGAAGAAGAAAATGAAGATGAAAATAAAAATTTTGAAGAAGAAAAAGGAAAAAATAGAAAATCAATGAATTATATGAAATCAAGAATAAAAAAAAAACCAAAATTTAAAAAATTAACAAAAAAAGATTTAAACTCTTCAATTTCATCATCATCATCATCATCAAATCAAAACAAATCAAATACAAATAAAGCAAATAGTAATAAAATAACATCAAATAATTCATCAGAATCAGAAAAAAATAAAATAAACAAAGAAATAAAAAATTTAAAATTAAATAATAAAAAACAATTAGAAAAAATACAATTTTTACCATGTAGAGAAAATGAACAAAATCAAATTTATAATTATATAAAATCAGGATTAAATACAAAAGGATCATATTCTTCATTATATATAGCAGGATTTCCAGGAACAGGAAAAACAGTTTCAGTTCAAACTGTTATTAAAGTTTTATATAATGAGTCTTTAAATAAGAAAGTTCCTAATTTTAGAGAATTATATATTAATGGAATGAAATTTACAAATCCTTCAAATGTATTTAAAGTTATTTATAATTTTATTTTCAATGATAAAAATAATAAATTAATTAAAACTTATATTCAATTACTTGATTCTTTCTTTATTAATAGAGATAATTTTGATTCGAAACCTGAATTAAATGATCCTTCTAATTCTCATATTATTTTAATTATTGATGAAGTTGATTGTTTAATTAATCAAAAACAAACTTTATTATATAATATTTTTAATTGGACTACTTATTCAAAATCTAAATTAATTGTTATTTCTATATCAAATACTTTAGATTTACCTCAGAGATTAATACCAAAAGTTCAATCTAGAATTGGTACTAATAAAATAATGTTTAAAGCTTATTTAAAAGAAGATTTATATAAAATTATTTCTACTAAAATTGAAGATATTAATTTATTTTCTGAAGATGCTTTAAAAATTTCTAGTATGAAAGTTGCTGCAGTAAATGGTGATTTAAGAAGACTTTTACAAATATGTAAAAAGGCAAAAGAAATTTTTTATATTGAAAGGAGATATAATAGTAAAATTAATAAAATTACTAAAGGTCATATTATTAAAGCTTGTAATGAATTATTTGATTCAAAATTAGTTAAAGTTATTTCTTCTTTAAAAAATACTGAAAAAATTATTTTAATGACTATTCTTGCTAAAACTAATGAAGGGAAAATTAAAATTTCTGATATTTATGATAAGAAAGATATTTTTATTCATAAGTATAATGAAAAAAATGATGCTTTTAAAGATTATATTGAAATGAATTGGGATGATTTTCAAATGATTATTTATAATTTAGTTAAATTGAAAATTATTAATTTTGAAGGAAATTTTAATCATAATTTTATTGAAAATAGTATTAGTATTAGATTTTATGTTGATGAATTTAATATGGCTATTGATAATGAACCTAATTTTAATGAAGTTTCTGCTTTACTTAGAACTATTGTTGAAAATAAAATAGATAATTAATATATATATAATTAATATAATTAATATTTATTAATAATAAATTATAAATATTTAATTTATAATTATTTCTTTTATATTAATTGATATTTTTTTAATATTTTTTTGAATGTTAATTTTTTCTTTTTTGATTGTTAAAAAATAAATATTTAAATAAAATTAATTGTAATAAATGTATTTTTTAATAATAATTATTTATGAATATTTTTTATTGATTTAAAAAATAAAAAAAATTAAGATATATATTGTACTCATTTTAGTTTTTATAAAGATATAATTTTCATATTCTTTAATTCCTAACAAATCTTTTTTAAATAATTAAAATTATCAAAAATTTTACCATATATATAAAAATAAATAATGTTAAAAAAAAAACTAAAATTAAAAATTATTCCTAAAAATAATTATATTTCTCATTTTTTATCTTCTAATTCCTTTTTTTTCCTTTCAGCTTCTTCTTTAACTAAATTATTATACATTAATCTTCTTTTTTCATTAGACAACTTAAGCATAGATTGATCTTGTATTTTTTGAATATCTTTATTAAACTGAATAATTTTTTTATCTCTTTCTAAATTATCTAAAACAATATTTTCTCTTGCATTATTTTTTTTAATTTCAATAGCATCATTTTTTTTAATTGGTCTATTAATAATATATTCTCTTTGATATTCTAAAACATTTTCTCTAAATTCATCATTTTCTTCTTTATTAATTTGTAAATTATCTTTTATTTTTTCAAATCTTTCTAATTGATATTTATGTAATTTGTTACTAGCTTCTTTTTTATTTAATTCAATTTGATGTTTTCTTTTTTCCATTTCATTTAATTTTTTTTGAAATTTTTTTAATTTTTTTAAATGAATTTTATCTTGTTCATCTCTCATTTCTTTAACTTGTTCAAAATGTTTATCTCTATTATTTTTTTTTTGTTTTAAATTATTTTGTTTTACTCTATGACTCCAATAAGCTTGAGTATATTTTTGAAAATATTTATCATCTCTTTCTTTAATTAATTTCTCATATTTTTCATCTCGAATTTTTAAATTTTTTTCATGTTCAATAACACTTTTTAATAATTTATCATTATAACTTAAATTTCTTTTTCTTTTAATTTCATTTAAATTATTTTGAAATTCTTTTAATTTATTTTCAGTTCTTTTTGCTTCAATTAATCTTTTTTTTTCATAATCTTCTAAAATTTCTTCATGTTGTTCTAATGCTTTTTTTTCTTTTTCATCTCTTATTTTTCTTATTTTTTTTATTGTATTTCCTTCTGTTGCAAAATATCTTTTATTTTGATTTATTTTTTTTTCTTTTTCTTTTAATTCTTTTTTAACTTGATTTACTCTTTTATTTTCTCTATCAATTACAACTTCTCTCATATGTTCTACTGTTGGTTTATATGATTTATTAAGAGAAACTAGTGATTTAAATCTTAATTTTTTTCCTTTTTCTATTGAGTCTTGTAATTGGAATGTTGATATTATTTTTTGATAATCATATTCATTTGATTTTTGTAATTGTAATTTTGCTAAATCAATATCTGCATTTCTCTATTTTTTTTAATGTTATTTTATATATTTTTTTACTTGATTACGACGATTGTTTTTTTTTTCTTCTTCTATCATCTTTTGTTATTTTATTATTTATAATAATAAAAAAAAAATAATAAATATTTTTTAAATTATTAAATTAATAAATTTATTATTTTAAATTTAAATAAATAAATATAATGGATAATAATACAAAAATAAATATTAAATTATAATATATTTATATTATTGTTTGTAAATAGGGATTTTCATCTTCTTCATTTTCTTCAATTTTAACTTCTGTTTTAAGAAATAAATTAAATAAATATCTTGTGTATTGATCATATTTATTTTTATCTAAAAAATTTTTTAAAATTGTTACAATTTGTGGTTCAGTAATATATTTTTGATATTTTTGTAAAAATAATATACCACTATTTATTCCTTCTTCTTTTACTATATATTCAAAAATTTCATTAAATAAACCTTTTGATAAAAGAATATTATAACCTAATTGTTGTAAAAATGAATTTTTTTTTTCCTTTATTAAAATTAATCCTAAATCCTTTTCTTTAGGTAAATATTTAAAATTTAAAAAAAGAGGAATTAAATTTTTTTTATCCTCAATTTCATCATAAAATCCTTTAAAAATATCACTAAAAATTGAAATAATATTATCTTCTTTTTTATCTTTTAAAATATAATAAAAATATAATAAATAATTCATAATTTTTATACATTGATTATCATTTGTTAAAACTTCATCATTTAAAATTCCTTGAAAAACATACACTAAAAATTTGTCTTGTGTAATATTATTTTTTTTTGATTTTAAATAATATATTAAATCAATTTCCATGAAATCTTTTCCTAGTTTTTCATTACTTTTTGTATTTGATATTATTGTTTTTGCAAATTCTTCATTCTTTTTTATTAATTCTGTAAATTGATTAATTAACCATAATATTTTTTTGACTTTTAATTTATCACTTAATATCATTTCTTTCATTTCTGTTAAAATATATAAATTTGATTTACCTCTTCTAGTTAAGTAAATTAATTCTTCATGTTTTTTAAAAAAATTTCCAATAAAATTAGTTAAATCAAATTTTAAATAAAATATTTTTTTTTCATTATTAGAATTAACCATTTCAAATAAACTAACCATATTATAAATTTTATAATTAATAAAATCAAAAAAAGGAAAATCAATTCCTAATTTTCTAGTTAAAATATAATTATTTGGATTATTAACATCTTTATATTTTAAATCAATTATCAATACTTCTTTTTTTAAAAAATTATAAACTAAAATTAAATTATCTACAAATTGAATAGTTGAATTATATATAAATGATTCATAAGGTATTTTTATTAATTTATTTCCTCCATTTTCTTCAGGAAAAGTTTTTAAATTTTTTAATTTCATTATAAATATCATTTTATCATCATATGAAAGATATATAAAATATAATTTTGTATATATTATTTGAAGAAAGTATTGGCTTTTTTTATATTTTTCATTTGGATTATTTAAATTTTGAATAATTTTTTCATATTCTACTTTTTCATTAAATTTATTTATTGAAAACAAATTAGATACAGTTTGAAAAGTTTTTGACTTTGATCTAGTATGCATTTTCTTTTTTTTTTCATTAAAAATAATAGAAAAATTTTTAACTAAATCACAATAAAAATCTTTATTTCTTAAATTATAAATATCAAAAGAATTATCAGTTCTTTCAATAATTAATATATAATATTGTCTACAATAATAAAAATTACTAATTAAATATCTTCCATTACATTTAACATTTAATTTTTGAAAACATTCTTCAGTATTTGGATCTATAAAATAATATTCAATTCTATTTGAACAAATAATACAAAAATTATATTTTGTTATAAAAAACATTCCTAATAAAGAAGAATAATTTCCAGTATTAATTGTTAATATTAAATTTGAATTTTGAATATTTATACAAAATATCAATCTTTGATTTATTTTTAATTCAGAACATAATAATAAATAATTGATTTCTTTATTTACTACTGCAGAAATTACTGTTTCTATTGAATTATAATGTAATTCTTTTTTTAATTCTTCACCAGTTCTATTAAATATTTTTATTAAATATGGGGTTATTACTATTATTCTTTTTGTTATTTGATCATAAAAGATTTTTATATTTTTATTTTCTTCTTCTGTAAAATTTTTTGATATATTTAATTCATTACATAATATTGGAATATAATTTGAATAATGATTATCAAATTGAATTATATCTTTATTTTTCTTTTCATTTTTATTTTTTTCATCGATTATTTCATTCATTAAATAAAAAAAAATAAAAAAAATAAAAAAAAAACACATAATTATACAATAAAACAATATAAAAAAAATACACAAAAAAAAACCCAAAATAAAATAAATAAAAAAAAAATAATAATAAATAACCTCAACAACATTTTTTCTTTTTTTTCTCTTTATTTTTATCTTTAGCAGATTCTCTCTCAATAACAATACTATTTCTATTATCTTCAATTTTTTCTTCATCTTCCATATATTTCAAAATATCTAAAGTTAAACTTTCAAAAGTTTCCTTAACATTAATATTATCTTTAGCAGAAGTTTCAAAAAATTTAATATTATTTTCCAAAGCAATTTTTTCTCCTTCTTCTTTACTAATTTTTCTTTCTAAATCACATTTAGTTCCGATTAAAATAACTTTAACATTTTTTGGTGCATTATTATTAATATCATTTAACCAATGTTTAACATATTTAAAAGATTCATTTTCTGAAATGTCATATGCAACAATGAAACCATGACTTGTTTGATAATAATTTTTTGTTATATTTCTAAATCTTTCTTGTCCTGCTGTGTCCCATAATTGTAATTTTATTGTTTTATTGTTTAATGTTATTATTTTTGATTGAAAATCTATTCCTACTGTTGTTAAATATGCTCCTGAGAAATTATTATTTGTATAACGTGTTATGAAACAGGTTTTTCCTATTTTACTTTCACCTAGTATCATTATTTTAAATTTGTAATCTATTTTTTGAATGTTGTTCATATTTTTTTTTTAATTTTTTTTTTTTTTTTAATATATTATTATATAGTTTTTATAATATATTATTTTACAAAAGATATAATTAGTTAAATTTAAATATAAATATAATATGTTTAACTTTCTTTCCTAATTATAAATACTCAATAAAAAGGAAAGACAAAAATTTATCATATTAAAAAGTAATTTTTAAATAAATATAAATTTTATTATTTAAACAATTATCCATACATCAAAAAGCATTATATAAAATTTTAAAAAAATTTAATTATTAATATTGTCATTTCATTAATTTTCGATGTTATTACGATAAATCCATAAAGGAAGATTATACTTATTAATAATTGAAATAATAAAATTTTCTTTTTTTGTTAAAAATATGTCTTTTTCTTCATTTGAATAATTTTTAACTTTTTTTTCGTAATTATTAATTTCATTTCCGATTTTCAACAATTCACATTTATCTTGTAAAAAATTTGGGATTTCAAAATCAAACAAAACTTTATTATTTTTAACTGATTTATAATAATTACTTTTATAATTTTTATAATTAGATTTTTTAGGAATATCAACTTTAAAAATATATTTCGGTTTATTTTTCATTTTATTATTATGTTTTTTAGATAAAAAAGATTCATTATTATTAACATCTAAATCAAATAACATACTACCTGAAGTTGAAATAGTATCAATATTTTTTTCTTCTGGAGAATTCATTAAATAAATTTCTAAAAATTAATATTTTATTAAATTTAATATTTCATATTAAAAGAAATAAAGATTATTTAAGTATATAAATAATATTTCATTAAAATTTAATATAAAATTTAATTAAAATAATAAATTATCGTATGCAAATTTTTTTTTAATAAGGCATTAACAATAATCACTAATTGCTCTTGCATAGAATTCTTTATAAGTTTTAAAAAAATAATCAGATAATAAATTTTCAGTATTTATATATATTTCATCATTTTTTTCACCATTAAAAAATGTTAAATTAAAAATATCAGGTTCTAAATTTCCAATTGTAGTTTTTAATATATTAATATTTTCTATTTGTCCTTCACTATTTATTGTAATTTCATATTTATTATTTTGAGTATTTTTATTAAATGAAATTTTTATTTTTGTTTTTATTATTTGTGAATTTCCTGGAACAACTTTTATTTTTTCTGCTATAAAATCTTTTTGACTTAAAGGTGATTTTTTAATTTCTTCTTTTTTTTCTTTTTCTGATTTATATAATTCATTTAATTTTAAATTTAATTCATTTATTTCTTTTTCTTTAATATCTAATTCTTTTTTTTTTATATCCATATCTGATTTTGTTTTATTTATTAAATTTTCTTGTTCTATTTCTTGTTTTTTCCATTCTAAAAATTTATCATAATATTCATTTTTTTTTTTTTCATAATCTTTAATTTCTTTTGATAAAATTTCTTTTTCTTTTAATAAATTATTATGTTCTTCTTTTGAATTTGTTATTTTTAGATTTGAATTTTTAATTTCATTTGTTTGATTTGTTATTGTTTCTTGAAATTGAATTTTTTGTTGTTTAAATAAATTATTTTCATCATTTATACTTTTAATTAAATTTTCATTTTCTGTTTTTAATTGGGTAATAATATTTAATATGTTTTGTTTTTCTTCTTCATTTTTACTTTCACTTTTAAAAAAATTTGTTACTAATTTATTTAAAGGAACTGATTTCTTTTCTTTATCTTTAAAAGAACCTGATTTTAATTTATCTTCTAATTCAAATTTTTCTTTTGATTTAATTTGAATTAATTCATCTTTTTCTGATAATAACATTTCATATTGCTTTATTCTTTTTAAATATTCTGAAGTTTTACTTCTTTCTTCTAATAATGCCTTAGATAATTGTTCTAATTTTTTTGTTATTTCTTGTATTTTTAATAACTCTGCATTTTTTTCTTCTTCATCATCCATTTTAAAGTATATATAAATAATAAAAATGTAAAAAAAATAATTATAAAAAAATTAATTTATTTAGAAAAATATATATAAAATAATAGAATATAAAAATAAAATTTAAAAATTCAATTTAAATTTATGGAAAAGACATTATTTTTTCATGATATACTTTTTTTTTCCATTTTCTATTAAATGAAATTTTCAGATTATTTTTAATAAATACTTATTTAACAATATATTGTTATTCTTAATATAAATATAATATAAAAAAATAAACATAATATATTAATTTATTAAAATATGGATTTATTTAATTTTATAAAAAATTTCGATTATTTAGCACCATCACAGGTATTATACATAAAAGGTCATAAAAGTTTTCAAACTTATATAGGAGCAATATTATCTTTATTAGTATTTGGTTTAGTTTTTGCTTTAGGAATTTACTTTTTTTATAAATTAATATCAAGAGAAAATTTATATATATCAATTCAAGAAGAATCACATCAAATTAATTTTACATTTAATTTTTCAAATTCATTATTTGCATTTAAAATAAATTCAGATATTGAATTAAATGAAAATGAAATTGTATTTATTGTATCATATAATGAATTAGATTTATATAATATAAAAGAAAAAAAATTAAATTTAGAAATTGAAAAATGTAAAGAAGAAAAAATAGATAAATCAATAAAAGAAATAGACAAAATTAAAAATATTTCATCATTTTATTGTTTAGTCCCTTCAGAAAATGCTCAAATAAAAACAATTTTAAATAAAGGAATTGACTCTTTTTTAAATATAGAAATTTATTTATGTGATAATGAAAAAAATTCATCTTG
Organism: Isotricha sp. YL-2021a; assembly: GCA_023806865.1. NCBI lineage: Eukaryota > Ciliophora > Litostomatea > Vestibuliferida > Isotrichidae > Isotricha > Isotricha sp. YL-2021a. The sequence continues at coordinate 20,799 of JAJJLH010000289.1, forward strand.
TAAATCAAATGAGGAAATAATAAATAAATTAAAAGGACATTTAATGGAATTTTATTTTATAACTCAAACTTATTATGTAAATAATTATAATTATAAAAATCCATTATTAAAAAGTTATGAAGAAGAAAAAATAAAATTAAATTTAGAAACAATAACAAATATAACTTATTTTTATGAACAATTATCATATTATAGTGATAATGGAATTATTTTTGAAGAGAAAAAAAAATATAAAGGATTTATTTTTCCTACTAAAACAAGATATTCAATTAATATAAGAAATAATTTTAAAAATCCTTTAGGAAGTTTTTTATTTTATATTAATAGAAATCAAAGACAACGTTATGAAAGAAAATATCAAAAATTACAAGAAATTTGTGCTTATATAGGAGGAATTTTATCTTTTTTAAATTTTATAGGAAGTTTTATTGTTTCTGCTTATAATGAACAATTTTTTTTTTATTATATTATAAATTGGATTTTTAATGATAGAAAAGAAAGTATTAAAGGTAATATTTTTCATTCTGCCTTATTCCCTGAAAATTATTATAAACAATCTTTTAATAAAAATTCTAATTCTTCTCAAATTATTTTTAAACAAGGAAATTATGGAAATCAAATGATAAAATTAAATAGAACTCCTCAACAGTCAAAAAAAAATAATATTCATATTATTAAAAAAAATATTGATGATAATTTAGGAAATTTAAATAAATCAAATTTAAATCCTTCAAATATAAATTTTTCATATAATAATAAAGTAAATAATAAAATTTCAAATACTTATATTACTCAATTTCATCATAAGAAAATAAAATCAATGTTAAATATTCCTAAATTAAAACTTTTTGATTTATTATGTACAGTTTGTTTTATTGATAATCCAAAAGCTCAATTTTTAAATAATTGTCAAGAATTAGTTTTTAATACTTTAAGTTGTGAAGATATAATAAAAAATTCAATTAATTTTGAAAAAATAATTCAAATTTGTGATTTTAATGAAAAAGAAGAATATTTAAGTTTTTTTCCAATTCAATTACAAGATTATATTAATAAAGATTATATTACTTTATCTTTTCATCGTTTAAAAAGTGAAGGTTGAGGTCAAATTAAAGATATTTAAAAATAAGTATTTTATATATTATAAAATTTAATTTGTTTTTGAAATAAATGAATTTAAATATTTTTATTTATATAAAAAATAAAAAAAAATAACTTAAAAAAAAAATAATTAAAATTATTTCAAAAATAAAATGTTAAATTCAGAATCATCAATTTTTTCAAAATCAAAAAAAGAAATATATGAAGATTACGTAAAAAAATTTCAATTAGAGAAATTAATAAGTGAAATGACAAATAGTTTAGTACATTCACAAGCATCAAACCCAATAATTTATATGATAAAATATTTAACTGGTTTATTATCAGAAGAAGACAAAATAAAAAATAATATAAATATTCCTCCACCTTATCCACAAGGAGTTCCAATAGTAAGATTTCCTAAATTTAAAAATAAAAATATTTTAAGTAAATATTTAACAAGAGATAATTGGTCTTATATAAAAAGAAAAAAAACTTTATATAATAATAATATTAATGATATTACTAAATTAACAAATAAATCTAATGATGATCCAATTGGTTGTTGTATTGTTGATGATGATGTTATTTATACTTTTCAAAATCTTTTTGATGATATTATTTGTGATATTCATTCAATTAATAAAAATAATTTTCATAATATTAATTTTGATATTGATTCATTTGATGAAATAAATGAAAAAGATATTTTTATTTATAATGAAATTTGTAATAATATTAGTAATCTTTTAATTGAATTTAATAGAAATGTTGAAGGATTTACTATTAATAATAATAATAAAAAAAATAGTTTGTTAAAAGAAGAAATTTGTCAAGAATTAATTAAAATGAAAAATGAAGGTTTTTTTGATGAAAGTTTTAAAGAAATGAATAATTATAATTCTTTATTTGATAGTGAACCTCAATTAAAAGAAGAAATTGAATGGATGAAAAATTCAGGAATTAAAAATGAAAGTTATAATAATTTAGATAGTGTTTTTTATTCTAATAAAGATAATACTATTATGGTTCTTATTAATTTTTCAAATCATTTTAAATTATGGATTAAAGGAAAAAAAAAAGATAAAGAAAATATAAATTTTTTTAATTTATATAATCAAGCAATTAAAATAATGAAAAGAATTTCTTTAAGTTTTGAATTTATTAGTTGTAAATATGGATATATTACTTCAAATATATCATTATTAGGTTTTGGATTTAGAATTTATACTAATTTTGATAATATTAATTTAAGTAATTTTAAAGAAGAAATTAATAATTTGAATTTTACAAAAGTTATTATTTTAAATAATTCTATTTTGACTTATCAAGATTGCCATTTAAATGAAGAAAGTATAATTGAGTTTTTAATTAAATTTTTTGGAAAGTTTTCTTCCTTATTAAAATTAAGTAAACAAAATAAAAAATTAAATTTAAAAAAATTAGATTTGAAAGAAACTAATTTAATTCAATCATCATATTTTTCTACTTTTGATAAAGTCAAACATACTATTTCTCCTTATGGAAGAACTATAAATGATTTAATTGATTATTATTCAAAAGATGAAAAAAATAATTTTATTATTTTATTTGATAAAAATGAATATTATTCATTTTATCCTTTTATTAGTAAATATATTTTATTTTCTCAATATTTTAACCTTGATGAAAATTATCACATTTCAAAACCAGAAACAATACAAAAATTTACTGAATTATCAAAAAATAATTTAGAAAGATTAAAAAATTTTAAAATTAATATTTATAGAAATATTAAAAATTACCCTTTTTCATGTAATCCATATTATAAAAACAATTTAGAAAAAGTAGAAAATGAAATTAAAAAAGTAATAAATCAAATAAATTTCAAAAATCATATTGCAACATATTTTTCTTTAGAAGATAAATCAACAAATGATTTAATTAAAAAAAATAATATTCCAATATTACATAATGATAAAATGAAATTTGATATTAATTATCCTAAAAATAGAGGAATAATTAAATTTGATCAAGAAAATTTATTTGGAATTGTAAATGATTTAGATCATTTTAAATTATATTTTCATCTTGAAAAAATAGAAAAAATGGATGATATAACACAAAATATTATAATAATTTTAGAATTATTAAATGTATTTGGAAGAGAAATTAACTTTGAATTTAATAAAAAATTTGGATTTTTAAATTCAAATCCTTCTTATATTGGAAATGGTATGAAAATTCAGATTGATATAAAATTAAAAAATTTAAAAAATGAAGAAATTGATGACTGGAGTGAAGGAAAAGGAATAATTTGGAATAAAATAAATGATAATTATTATAGATTAGAAAATCAAATTTGTATTGGTATAAGTGAAATTGAAATGTTTTATAATTTTATTTTTCATATTAAACAATTGATTGATTTGGAAGATAATAAAACAATATAAATTTTATTTAAATAAAATTGAATAATTATTTATTATTTTTTGAATAATTTTTATAACATTAAATTTGTAAAAATATAATAATAATATAAAATATCTTTTATTTTTTAATATTATCCATACCTAATAATAAAAACAAATCAAAAACAAAGTCAATTTAAAAATTAAAAAAAAACAAAACAGAGTAAAATATAAAAAAAAACATTTTAACCCAAAAATATAAAAAAAAAATAAATAATATATATCATAAAAATAATTTAAAATTTATTTATAACATCTACAAAACTTATTATTTCTCAACTCCTCATAAAAATTACAATCTCTTCTACTTTCATCAATAAAATTAAACAAACTTTCACCCTTATCACATTGAAATTCAAAATTAAAATAATCATTATTCCCAACAATAACATGAATAAGAGTGTTATAAATATCATAAGGAGTAATCATTTTATTTTGATTATTAAGAATATGTTCATTTTCAATTTTTTTTCCAGAAAAAACAAAAAAATGAGGAAAAGCTCTTTCATAAATAAAATTTTTATAACTTAACCAACCATATAATCTTGGTAAATGTAACCCATGATCACTAACAAAAAAAATTAAAGTATCATCAAAAAATCCTTTATTATAAAAATCAAATAAAAAATTACCTAAAGGTTCATCTAAATATTTAATAACTTCTCCACTATCTTCATGTCCCATCATAATACCTAATCTAAATATTTTTTTCATATCAAAATATTTTTCCCAAAATTGTTTTAAATATTCAATTTCATATTCAATTGTTAATTTCCCATATAAAATTCTTTTTAAAAAACTACTTGGTCCTCTATTAAAAGAAGAAGCAAATTTTTTATCATAATAATTAGGATCACAAAACATTGCGATATTTTCATGATCCCAATTATCACTTTTTACATATTTACTTCCTATATTTCTTTCATCATTATATAAAGCATGGGCACAATGATCATATGATTGACCAGTTATAAATCCATTTTTTTTTGCAAATGAAATAAACTCTATTCCTTTATTACTTTTCATTGAATTACCATAAAACATTGGTTGAATGTTTATATGAGTATATGCTCCTAATGAATGAAATTTAAAAAATTCATATGATGAATATTCTGTTTTTTTTATTGAAATTGGGATTAAAAATTTTTTTATAAATGATGATATTTTTTTTAAAGATTTTATAAAGTGAGGACGAGAATTTGTATCTGTAAATATTATTAATATGTTTTTATATAAGGATTTTTTATTGTTTTCAAGTTTTTTTCTTTCTTTAATTAATGTTTCATTTCTTTTTAAATTTATTGTGATTTCTCCTTCTTCGTTTTCATCAAATTTTACTGTTACTTCAGGAAGGGGATTTTCTTTTGTTTCTATAAAATTTTCCATATCTATCATATTTTTTGGAACATAATTATGAAAATAAAAATTGTCAAAAATATTATCAAAATGTTCTTTGTTTGTATATGGGTAACCAAAATAATTTGATTTGTTAAATTTTTTATTTAAATATTTTATAGCTGTTTTTTTCTTATTATAATTTGGAACTGGGAAAATTTGACTTAAGTCAAATTTTCCTAAGTAATAATACATTTTGCAATTAGGTGGTTTTTTTATTTTACAAATACTGTTATTGTTATTTATTAATTTTGAATTATTTAAACCATAATCCCAAAAATCACATTTTGAATTTTTTGAAACATATATTTCATAAATTAAAGGAGAAATTGTAATTATTATTAAAATTATAAATAAAAATTTTTTTCTTCTAATAAATGAATGATAAAGTAATATAAAATGATTAGTAAAAATAAAAATAAGAAAACCAAAAAAACCAAAAATTAACATTGAAAATCCGCCATGACTATTAAAATTACTTCCATTATCATATAAATATAATAAAGAATAACCAAAAATCAAATAAAATAAATGATATAATTGTATTTTTTTCCAAATTATTAAAATAAGAGTAAATGTAACAATTATTGAATCAATAATATCTAAAATACCTAAAAAAATGAATATTTTTATAAAAGTTGTTACACAATAATTTTCAGCTCCTCCGTGACATCCATATAATGATATAATATATAATATGAAACCTAAAATATTTAATAAAATAATATTTGTATCTAAATTTTTATTTTTTTTTTCTATTTGGCAATTTGAATTTGTATGTATTGTTTTGGGAAGAATATTTTTTGCTTTATGTAATTGAAATTTCTCATCTTTTTTTAATATTGATGTAAATGAAGTATTAATTTTTTCTTCTTCTGAATATTTTATTTGAGTGTTAGTTCTAATATTAGAATTGTTAGGAAAGTACATTATATGTATTTTATAATTTTTTTTTATTTTGTAATTTATTATTTTGAATTTATTAATTCAGTTATGTTTAATTGTTTGAATTTTTTATTTTTGAATTAATTATTCATTTGAAAAGAAATATAATTTTAAATAAAAAGTATATTTAAAATATTTAATAACTCATTTACTTTTTATAATATATTTATTTTCAATAAAAATATTGAAAATATTTTGATATTATTTTTTATATTTTTAATATAATTTTTCCCAATATTTTAAATTAATTATCTCATTTAAATTGGGGATTGGGGATTGGGGATTGGGGATTGGGGATTGGG